>CABFOW010002296.1:71800-94522 GCA_902141385.1 Timema californicum | reverse complement strand
TTATTTTGGCCCCCCCCCCCCAAAAAAAAGACACTTCAGATAACTTTTAGAGATGTTTAATATTTATAATTTTTCCTTGCCTTGGCCAGTTAGGGGGTAATGTTGCCATAAAAACACTTCAGATAGCTTCTAGAACAGTTTTTTCATTTAGAATGTTGTCTAGCTTCCGGCAGTTGGGGGATGTGCCCACCAAACACCCGTTTCTCTATTAAATTATTGGCTGGCTACGTTCTTGTAAGTTAAATGCAAATGCTTTTAAAAAATAAGGGTATTTGTTTAAATGTATTAAATTTAATCTGATTGCCAAACCCTTTCTTCACCTCTGAGAAGATGTGTTTTAATCACAACTTGTGAATGTGAGGGGGCCAGGCCTCCACCGTGGTTCGGATCCCACGTTAAACTGAAGGTCCTCCATTTCATCTCACAATCATCCTACCATTACATATTAGCGTAAGTGCGTATAGCCTGAACGGGTAGTAAGGCGCGGTGATGATGATAATAATAATAATAATATTCATCCCCAAGATGCTCTCATCATGCTCTACTAGAACTAGTAATTTTATTCCGTAAAAGTTTCTATCGTCGAATATAAAATATTGCAATTCGTGTTGAGTCGCCTACTTTAAATGTGATCGTGCTCTGTAGCACCAAATTGTGAACTACCAGTGTGGAATACGTGAGTTAGGTTGTACTTAATATTGTATGAACAAACATTTCAGGCTTTTTAAACGATAAAAGTATGAAATACTTTGTTTAGTTTCAATTCCGTTACGCTTGTGTGTGTGAAAATGTGTATGGAAGCGGAGGAGAGTTAGGTTGGGAGTGTATGGAACATTAGCTAGGGGCAGTGTTTTTACAGTTTTTGTAACAAAACATTTTTTCGGGCCAAATACATACAGTAATTCTACAATATAAAATCAAAGTTAAATTTTATTCACATGTTTACTTCAACATTTCTTGAGTATCTGTCAAGGGTGTCCTCAAATTTAATTATAGCTTTTTATCTTCATTTAAAATATTTCTCACCTAATACTGTTATGCTCATGACAGATATCCAAAATATGCTCAGAATATTATGTGTAACAAATCAAACCAAATGTATCTACTGGTAGAATATTTAATCTATTTTGACTGATTTTTTTTTTCTAGAAAGTTTTCAAAGATACTGACCATCCCTTCCATTCTTCCTTACAATGGCTAAATATAAACTAACCAACAAGGGATTAATTTAGATTTGAAACACTCTCTTTAATCAGTCTGAACAATTTTGTACATTTATTTCACTTACCTCGAAATCCTTTAAAAGTTCACGAAATATACGTGGCACTCTGTCAAATGAAGCATGCAGGGGAAAAGAAGGAAAGTCAAATTTTAACTCAAATTATGTTAGAGCTTCCATCTGTTAGACAATCATTAAATCTTTCTAAAGTGCTTTATATTGTAGTTAAAAGAGGTATCTGTTAATTTAATCTTTTTTTAAATATTTGCTGGAGTCCATATAAGGTTGGAGATATAAAAGCTATTGCCTGGGAAAATGTGTGACTTAACCCCTTTTTCATGTACTCTTCAAATTCATTTTCAAGTTCTTACATTTCTCTGATTAACACATTAATCTTTACTTCCACCATTTTACTTCAGTCTGACAGATAATATCTAGCGTTATGTTTCGAGATTAATAACGACTCCAAAAGGTTTAAACTTTTTTAGATGTATGGAAATAAATGATACGACACAATCATATATATTTCTACCAAAGGGTTGAGAAGTAGTTTTCAAAAGTGGGTTTTCAATAAACTACTTTTAAGTAAGATTTTCTTAGAAAAGCCAACATTTAATATTGTTATTATTATTATTATCATCACCGCGTCTTACTACCCGTTCGGGTTATACGCACCTACGCTAATGTGTAATGGTAGGGTGATTAATGGTAGGGTGATTGTGAGATGAAATGAAGGACCTACAGTTTAACGTGGAATCCGAACCACGGTGGAGACCTGGCATTTTTTAATATTGTTAATCACAATAACATTCTTATGCATACATTTCTAACAAAGTTGTTCTAACCATTTTCAAACAGTTGAAACTCTCCAATCAGTTATTTGTTAATCACCTCAAACTATTTATATTTGTAAAAGTAAGAATATATGATTATTTATTATGAAACATATTTTTTGAACTATGTATTATTAAAGGCTATTTTCTAAAAATTTCAAATTTTCAATAATTTGTCACGCGCTAACTAGGGTACGCTTAATGTTTTAATTTTATATTTTAGAATCATAAACACACATTATTTATCATGTGAAATAGTTCCCCTATACCAACTTTGAATATAATCATTACTACTATTTTAAAGTATTTTTCAATTTTTCAAGATCTTTCATCAGTAAACTAGTCTACTAATAAATGATTTTTTGAAAGAAAAACTAATGGATAAAATCATTCATTTTATTTAAAAAAAACCTTAGCAAATACCCATTCTGAGCCAAATCTTTAGAGCCACTTTTAAAATAGATCAAATTAAATAAAAAATCCTAAATAAACTACCCTTAAATGTATTTTTTATTTCCTGAAAAAGAGGCATACATTTTAATTTGATATGTCAAACCTTAGCCGGAAAAACATTTTAAGCAAAATCGTTAAAGCCATTTTCGAAAAATTTCAAATTTTCAAAAACCCTTATTTACTCTTAATGGGTTTGGGTAAAAATAAATATAAAAATTCGCTACATCTAAATATCAAGTTCGAACCAAATCTATAGAACCGTTTCGAATATAAGCCCATGGACAAACCATACATATATGAGTACAGATCGAATTGAAAAATCCACATTTTTTCGGAATCCAGGTCAAATTAAACGTTAAGATTAGTAATAAATAATTCCAAGGTTGAAAATGTTCACGATTACAATACTTTCTCTTTATAAACCTATAAGAAAGTAAAAATATAATTCCGTAACAAAGTTTTTTTCCACAAATAGTTAAATAGGAAAAGTTCCGAGCTTGTGTCAATCACGTGACTGACTGACTGATTGCTTGCTTGCTCTATCTATCTCGCAACATCTCGTGGATCCCCTGATGTAACAACAGACATCACTCGTCTTGACACCAGGAGACTAGGATTAAGAAGACGTCTTCTAGTCCGCCCGCGCGCGCTCCGTGGGAAAGTACGAGACCACTTCCTTGGACAAGAAAATAACATTTGCAACAATAAATTAACCGGCAAGATTGTCAGCACGAATAGTGTGTCTGGCTCTGTTACGAGAGTGCAGAGTTCAATCCCGACCTGACTTTATCGAGTTTTTTTCTATAATGTTCCGAATTCTTATTTCTTTGGATCAGTCATACCCAGCGGCATATCTACGGTTTTTGGCACCCACGGCAAATGTATATATAAACAAAATTGTTATTGATATTTAGAAAACAAATATTTTTAGCTTCCCACTAAAAATGTATTTTTCTAACTTAAGCTGATGAAAGATGATCAATAACGTCGCACAAATGTATTATTTAAGTTTCTTTAGGTTCAATGTTGATCAAGGCTATAATAGAAAGTCTCCCTTGCACTATTGAAACTCTCAAGTGATAATAATATCAATTTAAACTTGTTAAAATATATTTTACATCTGGAAATTGAAATAATAATAGTAATCAATTAATCATTCATTATCTGAACATCAACTATAAATTTGGAAAACTATTTTTATTTCTATACAAAATAATAAACTTGAGGAGTTCCTCAGCTTTTAAAATATTAATATTTCTGCAGCTTTTCAGAAGCATCTTAGAATTAGTAATTACTTCATAAAGCTGAACTTAGTAAAAATTTGAATTTTTAATCATAAAAACAATGCCCCCACCCCCAAATATATATTTGGTGCCCAGGGCACGTGCCCCAAGTGCCTCAACTTAGCTACGCGTCTAGTTTCTACCTCACGATTGAACATGGAATATCAGCAGGGTGCACTCTCGAGTGATGTTATTTTTGAGTTTTAATTGTGGTTTTCTTGTCCCCCATTCCCGTTAACGCGAGTGTTTGTCATCTAAGCCATTGTTTCTCAAAGTGTGGTCCATGGTGGCCCATCAAGTGGTCCGCAGGATCCTAGAAAGTTTTGTAATAAAAACGAAATAAAGAATGCTTACCGCATATAGGCTTACACAAAAATTTAAATTCCATAAGATTAAATAAGAACCATTCATGATATGATGCTTATTTCTTTGCTCGGTAGACACAAGTCACATAGAAAAAAAAAGACTGTTTCAACCTTTAGTCAAAAATCTGAACAAATGATTTATCAAACATTATGAGACCTATAGAATGTTAAAAATAACCAAAAAACTATTCCTTACTTATTCAATTAACTACGAGTAGATATTTGATGTCGACCTCGATGATCTAGGGGAAAGTGCTTGTCTCAGGATCCAATAATCTAGGGGAAAGTGCTTGTCTCAGGACCCAATGTTCTAGTGGAAAGTGCTTGCCTCAGGATCCGATGATCTAGGGGAAAATGCTTGTATCAGGACCCGATGATCTAGTGGAAAGTGCTTGCCTCAGGATCCGATGATCTAGGGGAAAGTGCTTGTCTCAGGACGCGATGATCTAGGGGAAAGTGCTTGTCTCAGGACCCGATGATCTAGGGAAAAGTGCTTGTCTCAGGACACGATGATCTAGGGGAAAGTGCTTGTCTCAGGATCCAATAATCTAGGGGAAAGTGCTTGTCTCAGGACCCAATGATCTAGTGGAAAGTGCTTGCCTCAGGATCCGATGATCTAGGGGAAAGTGCTTGTCTCAGGACCCGATGATCTAGTGGAAAGTGCTTGCCTCAGGATCCGATGATCTAGGGGAAAGTTGCTTGTCTCAGGACGCGATGATCTAGGGGAAAGTGCTTGTCTCAGGACCCGATGATCTAGGGGAAAGTGCTTGTCTCAGGACCCGATGATCTAGGGGAAAGTGCTTGTCTCAGGACCTGATGATCCAGGGAAAAGTGGTTGCCTCAGGACCCGATAATCTAGGGGAAAGTGGTTGCCTCAGGACCCGATGATCTAGGGGAAAGTGCTTGACTCAGGATCCGATGATCTAGGGAAAAGTGCTTGTCTCAGGATCCGATGATCTAGGGGAAAGTGCTTGTCTCAGGACCCGATGATCTAGGAGAAAGTGCTTGTCTCAGGATCCAATGATCTAGGGGAAAGTGCTTGTCTCAGGACCCGATGATCTAGAAGAAAGTGCTTGCCTCAGGACCCGATGTTCCTGGGCTCAAACACATCCGGGGTGGACGGATTTTTCTTAAGAGATAATATATTAATATTTAGCACCACGTCTTACTACCCATTCGGGTTATACGCTTTAAGTACTAATTACTCTAATGGATTAGGAATTGGGAAGGTTGAATTAGAGGAAGTGAANCCCCCAGTTCACCCGACCGAGATTCGAACCTCGCTCTCCCCGTCCTCAGCAGTCGAGCTCAACACGACAAGCGCGTTAGCCAACTACACTACCGAGGCGGGTTCTTGAGAGATAAAAACTCGTTCACAAGTTCCCTCTGAGAGTAAGTATTGTCAGTCCCATGTCGATTGTGGCATGTAAAAGGACCCTGGAAGGTATGTGAAAATACATTTCCCGGCCAAATTGGTAGGCCGTTTCACTCTTGCTCATAGAAATTCTCGAGTGCTGATATAATTATTCGGTTCAGAAAGTGCACGTTAAATAGCTCAAATAAATGAAAAAATAAATAAAGAAACAATATGATACTCCCAGGGTCCTGCTGGTGGTCCCTCAGTGTGCATAACATCCATTTGGTGGTCCTCCATCACCAACATTTTAAGAAACACTTGTCTAAATTAAACAATTATTCCCATCTCTTAAATTAATAGCCATAATTATCTTCAATAGTGGGCTCTTCTGGTTTGGTTTGCTGGTTACAGAGCGGGCTGGGATCAAATCCCGGACAGGTGTACTGATGATTTTCTTTAAATGGTTTTCCAATCTCACTCTCCCCCTCCCCTCATTTATTTGAGATATTTAACGTGCACTTTCGTAACTGACTGATTATATCAACACAAGAGAATTTTCTACGAGCGTGAGTAAAAGGGCGTACCAATTTAGCCAGAAAAGGTATTTTCACAGATCTTTCAGGGTTATTTTACATCCCAAAATCGACAAGGGACCGACGGTTTTACTTCCCCTCCGAAGGAAGATGTGCTGCGGGTATTTATCACTCAAGAAAAATCAATTTACCTCGCCTGCATTTGAACCTCCGAATATTTGGTCCTTAGGCGAGCACTTTAACCCAAGACCACCTAGGTCGACTTTTCTACTCTACCTCGACGAAAATTTGGGTTTACAATCCCCATCCCTACTCCTTTAGTTTAAATATTTGGAACTCCTGGAAGGGTATAAATACGTGGTGAACACACACACACAAAGCCCTCAATAACCATGGTGTTATAATATTTTTTTTAAATCAACTTCAACGGAACTCGCCTACCTCCTGCAGAGTCCTGTCAGGGGGTTCGAGAAACAAATTTTGACTTTTAATTTATTGTTTATTTGTATTTTCGTATAAAATAAAAAAAATATTCACTACACATAATTTGATTAAACATCTGTTTTTTTCACCCACATAAGTGGCAGTGTGGTCTAAGGCGTCACTCTTGCAATATATTAAATTTACGATAACGAGGAGATGGGGTTTTGAATCCCGGTCAGGTGTAGTGAAAAGGGTTTTTCCTAAATGATTTTCCATTCTTCCTCCCCGAAAATGCAGATACACTTCTTTTAATTGAATGGTCCTCATCCTTAACACATTAGCGTAATTTTTACATATGAGCATATCCCGAACAGGTAGTAAAACGTGCTGATAAAGAAAGAAAAGTTTTTCCATGACTGACCGACTAAAGATATTTCTTCTTTATTCATATGAAATGGGTTATGTAGGTTATAATAAATGTGTGCGCGGGTTTTTAATTTCGCCTCGTAGGGCGGAGGGGATTAGGGGGGCTACGGTGAATTATCATTGGCTTCAGAAGGTCCACGATATGGAAAAGGTTGTGATCCACTGTCCTAAACGATTATGCTCACAGACCACAGTGAGGGACGACACCCCTGTACACGACCTGTAATTTGAATCAGGTTGCCACGGAGAAACAATGTCGGTGTTGAAAGCGGCGGGATTCTCACGAACTCGGGAGGAGAGTCTGTTCGAACGTGACCAGTGCTCGGAGGAGCTTCTGTCCAGCCTCGGTTGACAAACTGGTCCAAAGTGTAATTAACTCTGCAGAGTAGAGCCCTAAATCAAGACTGGTAGCAACTATGCAACACTATTTTTAGTATTATCATTAATATTTGTATGCATCTTTATGTCTCTGTGATTTAGTGAGAGATCCTGGCCACAGATCCATAAGTCCCGGGTTTGATACCCGGTGCTTCCAGAACCTTTCTGTATATCAGTGGGTCTGGAATGGAGTCAACTCACTCAACCTCATGATGACAAATGAGAAACTATTCGATTAAATAAGTAGTGGCTCCGGTCTAGAAAACCCGAGATCAAGGACCAAGGTTTCGTTGTGTTAGCCACGTGACACTTTCTATCAGAAGAAGTTGACACTATCTCCGCCAAACAGATGGCGTCCACTCTGTTGGTATGGATCGATTGTAGGCTGACACTCGTGGAGTGTTTTTATGTCGAGATCAAAGAATATAAAAAGGTCGTCAGTGTTTGTAAGCTTGGACCGCATAAAAATAAAACGTGTGAGGCGATTAAGTTCACTGGAAGGACAATTGAGAGAATTTTCAACCAAGCTTGGCTGCTATTGGTTAAACATATTTTTTGAGAACTTTGGACAAGCTAAAGCAGGAGTCCCAAACCCTATGCCCGCGGGCACCCGCCACTTTTTGACCACAGCTAGAAAATTTTTGACTAATAATTTTAATCTGTCGCTTCTCCGACAAAAATCAAGTTTTTGCTTATCTCTAGGTATGCTGTTCTCCAGAAGTTGGTGATTGAAAGCCCCCCTCTGCCCAATCCCTCCCTCTCATTCCTCTTTATTTGCCGGCGCATTTTCAAAGTGTATTTTATTACTCGGAACTATCATTATATTCACTAATACCATGCTAATACTTGTATTTCCTTTGCAAATATTTGGACATGGGTTTACCCAGCTTTGTTGCCTGAATAAACACAGAATAAACATATATTTTAAAAATGTACCTAAGCACCAAAATGGTGGTGAGTAGTTAAATTATTTCCTTGTTTATTTATTTTGGTTTTGATAAAACCGTAAATAAAAGGGTTTTTTAATTTATTAACATTGAGTTTTGTTTTGGTAAAAATTGTTTCAATTGTTTAAACTGATTTTGGACTGACTTTGCGTGAGTACCATTCGCGTTATTTTATATGCTAATTAAAAAATATTTTTAAAAAATTTTAAACTCACATTTTTTTTGGAATAATATGTATGTGTGTGTGTGTGTGTTATTTGCATTATAAATTATGTTCGGCTGTAAGCTTGCCTTGAAAAAGTGATGGTGCCCGCCGCACTACCGTTAGTTTTGAATGTGCTCTAAGGTACAAAAAGGTTGGGGACCTCTGAGCTACAGGAATGAACGAATGTCCATATCAAGTGACAGGCACTCTAGGATAGAGTAAGTGTAACTGAGAGGGTGATTTGGAACCACTTATGGGGGAAAAAACACCCATAGTTCACCCGTCTGAGATTCAAATCACAGGTAGAAAAAAAAAAGACGAGACTGATGCCTTTTTGCGCGTGCCAACCGATGCGGAATCGTTAACTCGTACGGTTAGTCGTCCAGATAGAACTGGCCCTCCCTCCCCGACCCTAATTAGGGTCCACGGCACGCTTGGAAAGCTTGTAAGTGCATCCATTACAATATTCTGACACTATTGTTCACCTGTTTTGTTTGTGCATAAAACAAAACAAAAAAACTTATCGGATCTAAGCTGAACATGATTCAACAAGGTCATACGTATTATAGCGCCGTGGTTGTTGCGCGGATAATTATACATCAAGAATATTCTTTATAATTTGTTTATCTAATTTCTATCTTGTTTCAAGGCTTTGTTCATAACACTTCGTTTTTATTTTCTATTAACCTAACAATATGGTCTCATTACTTCTTCAACTTAATCTCACCCTAACACGTCATAGCTTTAAACAAATAAATTTTTTTTATAGTTAAAATAGATGTGTAAATGAGTCCGTTTGTATTTTAATGAGTGGTTAGCTTTTTGTCTGAATACATCTAGCCCTGTCATTAGATATAACTTCATAATGAAGTTATTAAGGGAAATACCAAAACATTTGTTTGTATCAAATGCCGCCGACCAAGGGAAATCAAGAGAGAGTACTACGGAGTTCTACGTTTCGTAAGATTAGGTTTATCGGAGGAGATTGGTGACGGCCATTCTAAATTTAACAGGAAATTGAGTTTCTCAAGAAGTAAAGTTAAGCCACGTCCTCACTGAGTTGACATTGTCGATCGACAAGAGCAGGGGTTTCCAAACTTCGACCCGCGGGCCACATCCGGTCCGCCACATAATTATATCCAGCCTGTTTCAAGATTTTATCAAAAAACAAATTAATTGTTTCTATTTGTTATTTCTTAACCACGCAGTTTATTTGACATGTCCAGTTTCTGTCCGCACGCGTGCTCCCCCCATGACACCAAGCCAGAGTGCTGTCGGAATTGCAAACCCTCATTTTAAGTCGCAGGCGCCGTTCCTTATACCTACAACAGAACGGTTTGACTGTGACGATTTTAGGTAGTTCCAAGTCTCCCGGCAGAGAGTTATCAAAGGAAAGTACTGAAAGATGCTATCTATTTTTTTTAATAAGTAATTATATTGAGTGATTATTATAAATATAATTTATTACACATAAATTTATTCATTTCGCACAGAGAAGAATCAACGTCAATCACTTTTATAAAACATTGAAATTGGTATTTTTTACAGAGGTGGCTGGCCAGATGACTTGAATCTAAATTTGCATGTCGAAACAAATGTGATTTATGTACTATTTGTTCATGTCAAGGCATTCAGGGCAAAAATAATGCAACTTGAAGAACAGGCGAACGTTACTTTGGCCCGCAAAACCTGTAAAATATATTATGTGGCCCGCATAGCAAAAAGTTTGAAGACGCCTGGACAAGAGTGCCAAACAACAAACGGTTTGGCTTCTCTCATCCCGAATGAATCGACAAAAAAAATCCAGTCGAAAGCAAAAGTTTGACAAGTATGACGTGATTATTGCTTGAGCCGCATTTACTATTATTGCGTTAAAAAAAATCAAAATTATTACGCTAAATAAGATTTTGGGTACAACCAATTCTTCAAAGTAGAAGTAAATAAATTGATATTGATTTGATAGACGATCTAAAACAAGATTATGTTAATGTTTTGAAGTTTGAATACAGATGTAACGCTGGCTTCCAAACAAAATTTTCGGCTGTCTGAAGGTGAGTTAGAAAATATATTTCAAATAATTTTACCAAAGATACGTAAATAGGATACTAACTTCAGATAAGTCTTACCCACTACGAAGCGTCTTGCTTTGACCCTACGATACTTGATTTGTGTGGAATCGAAAAAGTTAAATGAAAGAAAGCACCCTTTCTGTTATCCCACTTCATTTAAAAAATACTAAAACAATGACTCTACCCTACGATGGCTAAATGCTGACCGAGAACTGAAACACGTCTCGACTACAAGAATCGACTCGGTCTCCTTTATTATATTAAACAGACACAAAATGGGAAATTAATTATAAAATTAAAATTTATTTAGTCGACAGACAAAGTATATTGTAATGTCCCCACCGACTCGACATTGTCCATCGACCTTTTAGATCGACAATATAAACTCAGTAGAGACGTGGCTTTACGCTTAGAATATATATNATATATATAATATCGATTGTCGAGGTGCCGTATAATCCAACGTAGGGATGCGCCCGGCGTGAGGTGGTGCACATACATTGCATCTATCTGAATAATAAAGATGACTCCGAATAAAATGATGTTGAAAACTTGACAAATCTGGTCAGACGTCTTGAATGTGACCATTCTGTTGAAACAGAAGTTCAAAGAGGAAAATTCAAGAATTAAATACTTATACAACTTATTAACGCATAATTATTTTCATTCTCCCTGGTTATTCCATGGAGTTCTATTTCTAGGTAGTTCGAGGAGGGCGTGGCCTCTTTTGATTCGAACTATTGAGATCATCATCGTCATTGCTCTGTATTTTTGTTCTAACTCATATAACTTATGATCTAATTGTGTTAGTGGGAGGGGTAAATACCCTATTTGTACCCTTATGTGTGCGTCAATATGTCCTTAAGTAATAAGATGATAAGGATTGATTGTAAGATAATAAATAGGTATACGCCTTGGAGAGTTAACAGAAAAACTACACCAAGAGAAATTACTCATTTTCATATTGGGGGTATTTGCCATATTATTTCCAGACTAACTGATTTTATCAACACACGACTTTTATAACAAACTCAGCACCCATTCCCTTTAAATTAATTCATCAATTTTAAAGGGAAAACCTCACATTTCAAAAATAACTACATTTTCTCTCTAGCTTGGAATTGAACCTGGGGCTCTTAGCTTAATAGACAGACGTGGTACCTGATTGAGCCAAGGATTCCTAAAGGGGTCTATTAATGGTTAAATATAAGTGGTAAAGATTGAAAAAGTGGCTACGAGGAAATCGCTCGAATAAGTATGGAGGGAGAGCTATAAAACAAAATAGTAAATTACTTGCTAAAAATACCCAAAGCACCAAGCTGGGATTCAAGCCTCGGCCTCTTTAGCAATGGATCTAAGTGTAAAACTTTAAATTTTGACCAAACAGCATAATAAAATACACTTACTATAAAATTGGCCCCCTTCTCACTCTATATGTTAAACATAATTTTTCCCTGGGTCCCTTTCCCTCCAGGAAGGAAATTTCAAAATTTTAAAAATATTTAATTAAAACCTTGCTTTTTCCCAGTTAAGACGCATAAAAAATACTTTCTAAATTCACTCATATATACTTAAGATTACATAACTTTAATTTACATTAATAAACTTTAAAAATAAATGTATAAAATGTTGATTCGAATTACTGTACATCAACATAAAATAACTTTTTCAATGACTATACCTGGTACACACATTGTCTTCACCTATGGTAGGAATGGCGAAATTTTGTTAACCATTGTGCCATTTGAGGACTAGTTAGATTTTCAAATTTCTAGGTGTCACCTCTTATTTAAGTTTTATATAATGAATATTAAAAAATCAAAACTTGTTTAATATGATGACATTTATAAATAAATCAAGTTGAAAATACATTAATAATGGTTAAATTTTAAAGAAAGTAAATTTATTAAATTGTCAGCGTCAGTGTCTTAAGACAATATGTATTTCAACAACTTAAAATAATAACATAGAAACTAACACCTTTAGTGAAAAAATGACAATATATTAATATTGCGTTTAAATTAAAAACTTACATAATCTATTAAACATTAGTATGAAACATGTTGTAATTTGCTAGCCAATGTTTTTATGTTCTGTTTGTAAATTGTCTTCAACACCACACACAAGATGTACATAGGTACGAGCCAAGACGATGTCTAACCGTTGATTTCACAAAGCTCATTGTGACATGCATTAAATGACATGACCATCAAAATATTATTATTGACTACAAAATATTAGTCCACGTTGGGAAAACTTTTATTAAATATTAATATATTTTTTATGTCAGCGTGCCACCCGAACAATGTTCGCGTGCCATAGATTTGCCATCCCCGAGCTAGGGCATAATTATTATGCTTTTTTTTATTTCTTGCTTTGAAAATTATTTTAACCAAATATGGCCAAGGTTAAATAAATAAGAAACTTATTATAAAATTATCTTACGCCTTTGAAAATATATTTAACATGAAAATAATTTATTTAAATCAATAGGCTAATTTACTTGAGATAATTGAATCGTAAATTGATACACAATTTTGATAAAATCATGCCAGAATTAGGCCAAAAATATAAAATAAATTGATTAGCTTCAACTGAACATTACATAATTAGTTTCTAAATACATAGCTATAGTTCTTATACTCTTTTCAACCCTATTATTATTATTAGCACTGCGTCTTACTACCAGTTCGGTTTGTACGCACTTACGCTAATGTGTAATGGTAGGGTGATTGTGAGATGAAATGAAGGACCTACAGTTTAAAGTGGTATCCGAACCACGGTGGAGCCCTGGCATTCCACACATTCACAAGCTGTGATTAATATACGTCTTGTCAGAGGTGAAGGAAGGGTTTGTTAATCAGATAAATCTGTGCCGGGACCTAGGATTGAACCCCAAACCCCGAACATAAAAGTCCAACACCTTACCCCTAGACCATCAGGTCATTCATGATCCTATTACTAAAATCACAACCTGGTCACAAGCAGGTGGACAAGCAGTTTAATCCGATCTGACTACCACGGTCACCAGATTTACACACGTCCATCACAGACTTTGGCGTAAATTATTACACCCTAAACATGGGACGCTTCCTGAATAGTTCACTGGTGGAGCACAGTGGTTGACGCGTTAATACAAGATTCCCGGGTTCGATTTCTGTGTCTGTGTCAATTTTTTTAATTAACGAACATGATATTTGATTAGGTTGTATGAGTAAATAAAAATCATCTTCTAAGCTTCATCACTAATGTAAAATTAACTATAAAAGTGGTGGTTTACCTGAGTAAATTTACCCTTTTATACATTATTTTGAGATTATTAAACTTAAAGTCTGAGCTTTTTAACAAAATATCACATTTTGATACCCTACATCTCCATTTGGCGTGAATCATAGTTTAAAATAACAAATAATCCAGTATTTCAGAATGCCTGCAATGCATATTCACTTCCTAGGGAAACACCTTAAATGGGAAGTGATTAATAGGGTATGTAAAAGGAACTGCACCTATATTAACCTGGAGGGAGGGTGGGAAAACACTAACATTGTGTGATGATATCATTCCTCAATTCAGACAGCTGTAGTATAGCTTTCTGAGTTGGAGTCAGACCCATGTATCTTATTTTAACTGACAAGTTGTTTTTTAAGGTGGGATGCTAAGGGGGTTAGCTAAGGTGGCTGCCTCAGTCAGCGATAAAGTACAATCGCTGTCAAGCCACACAGCTTAAAATGCAATGGTCTGTGTCTTTTTCTTTATTAGGTTTAAGCTTATATATACTCCCTTATGCCCTCCACCTATAAACATCCTTTATAAAAAAATAAAAAGGGTAATAGAACAATGGAACTTACCTCAAGGAAAAGAGGAGAGTTCACTTCTAGTTCTCGAATATCTTAAAATAGTATTTTCAGAGTGTATCAAATAATTATCTACTGCATTTGATATATGAAGGCTAAAACTAGAGCCCTTTTCCAGCAATCCTAGTCTCATAGTTCCGTAAATATGTTAAAAAGTCGTTGAGAATGAACCAAAGCAAAATAGCCCTTTTGGAATCTTTTGACTTTGTTTTCATGTGAACCATATTTTCAAATAATGAATCATATAATTAAATATTGCGTTAGAGCTGAACGACTGAGTGGAAATGTTTCTCTTACCAAGGTGGGTGCCTTAAAGTCAGTTTTTTTTTCGGTATTTATTCCAAAACTTTTTTTGTTAATATATGAGTGAGGAATGTGCCTGAACACAGAATGAACCCAGGATAGCACAGTGATAGAACATTGGAATCTTAAACCAAAGAATTCGGGTTCGATTTTTGTGTTCCATTGTCATTTTCAAATTCACGAAAATGATAATTTATGGGACAATATCCAACTTTCTTGTTCAATCAATTGTACAAGCATCCTACAAAGCATTTTTTTGACAAACATAAAATATTGCCACAATGTTTAGTTGAAATTTCTAGTAATTTCAACAGTTCTTACATTTTTGACAATGGCATAAGTATATTTTCAACATAAACCTTTTAAACGTGGAGATCCAAGGTCACGACCATTATTCGAGAACTGATTGTATATAACTATGTGTAGAAAACTAAACTGGATGTTTCTGATGAAGCAATACTTTATTTATTCTGACCATACAAGTTGTCTAATCCGTCTTCCCTTCCACCCTACTTCCAACGGTTTAATTTTAATTGCCACTAAGGAGTCTCCTTTGTGGGTAAAAAGAAGAGAAAGTGTTACTCATTAAAGGTAACATTACGTAGCAACTCGATGACAAATGCATTACTTGATCATTATAACTTGTAGTAGTTTATCTCTGAAAACAAAGAAATAATGCAATGGAATAGTGGTGTCTTAAGAGGGAGTGGGGGATATACTGAGATTGCTTGGTTGTCTGGGGTCCCAAGGGAATTCAGGATGAGGGGGGAGGACGTAGGAATGTAGGATATTCGCGTTGTGCTGACATTTGACTCCCAATATTAACCTCTACCTTGTATTTCTGTATTAGGAGAACCGTATCTGACAGTTATAAAGGATTATAAAACTACTTTCATATAGTAATACGCAAGGCTGCTTTATTCATTAGGCCGACTAAGCACAGTGCCTAGGCCCTACTAACTTTTTAAGGCATGTAATATTTCACTTGAAAAAAATAAAAATAAGAAAGACAGCTAGATTTAAATTTAAATAAATATTTTGATATCTGAATGACTAACTAAAACAATAATTTAAGTTATCGCGTTTCTCAACCACCTCACTGATACAATCACAGACACAGTAGTTGCTATACGTTTCTCAACAGCCTCACTGATACAATCATAGACACAGTAGTTGCTATACGTTTCTCAACAGCCTCACTGATACAATCACAGACACAGTAGTTGATATACGTTTCTCAACAGCCTCACTGATACAATCACAGACACAGTAGTTGCTAAACGTTTCTCAACAGCCTCACTGATACAATCATATACATGGTAGTTGCTATAAGTTTCTCAACAGCCTCACTGATACAATCACAGACACAGTAGTTGTTATACGTTTCTCAACATCCTCACCGATACAATCATAGACACAGTAGGTGCTATAAGTTTCTCAATAGCCTCACTGATACAATCATAGACACAGTAGTTGCGATAAGTATCTCAACAGCCTCACTGATACAATCACAGACACAGTAGTTGTTATACGTTTCTCAACAGCCTCACTGATACAATCACAGACACAGTAGTTGTTATACGTTTCTCAACAGCCTCACTGATACAACCATAGACACGGTAGTTGCTATAAGTTTCTAAACAACCTCACTGATACAATCATAGACACAGTCGTTGCTATAAATTTCAAAACAACCTCACTGATACAATCATAGACACGGTAGTTGCTATAAGTTTCTAAACAGCCTCACTGATACAATCATAGACACGGTAGTTGCTATAAGTTTCTTCTGATACAATCACAGACACAGTAGTTGCTATAAGTTTCTCAACAGCCTCACTGATACAATCATAGATACGGTAGTTGCTATAAGTTTCTCAACAGCCTCACTAATACAATTATAATCACAGTAGTTGATATTCGTTTCTCAACAGCCTCACTGATACAATCATAGATATAGTATTGTAACAGGGCTATGTTTTTATACGTACAGTAAGCCTACAGCCTCTTTGGTTCTGGCTGACAGTTCACAGCTGACTTCTGATAGTAAACATTTAGGTATATACCTAAATGTTGACTGTCAGAAGTGACAGCTGCTAAACACATGTTTTTGCTGATCATTTTGTTAGGCGTAGGGATACATAATTTGGTCTGGTAACTTTTCAAAGCCGTCAGATGTCAGTTGTAAGCTGTCAGTCAGCACCAAAGAAGCTGCGGGATTACTGTAGTTGGTATTGCACTTATTGCGATCCATTGGCGGACCCAGGATATTGTGTCAACAGAGGTTCAGAGGCGTTCACGATGCACTAAAATTAACGAGTTTTTCAAGATTAATTCATTCAATTTTTATCCTGCAAATGAAGAAATTAGCATAAGAATGAGTAAAAATATTGGACACGAAACTATTAAAACGGCCATGGTAATACGTCAAGTCATGTGATTTGCTGCTGTAGATTTTGTTATAGACTATTATCAATACCTATCAAATAAAACTAATAATACAGTAAAGTGTTGTCACTGTTGACCGCAAAAAGTTTGTATTTTATAAAACAAGGTCCTTCTTGCCATCAGAGTTCCTGGCACAGATCCAGAGGTCCCGGGCTTAATCCCCGGTACTTCCGTATTTTCTGTGGGGCGGTGGGTCCAGAATCGGGCCCAACTCAACCTCGTAAGGACAGTAGAGGATCTACTAGAATAAATAAGTATCAGCTCTTGTCTAGAAAACTGAGTTCAACCGCTTAGGGGTTCGTACCACATGACACCCTCCATCAGTAAATGCTGACGCCTTTGTCCGCGCCCCCACTAGTGGTGATTTTACGGATGATATTTATTCATACGTCCGGCCCGTGCGTCCTCTCTGGCAAACATATTGGTGTAGATATATTTAATAGTCCACACTGGTGACTATGCAGTCTGAGGTTCTAGAATCACAATACCCAAGGTCATCGTTTATTGTGAGATTGTGGTTACAATCCAGGCAGGGTGTACTATGGGTTATATACCATGTTTCAAATAAACACTTTAGTTTTACGGTCATCTACTCCTTAGGGATAGTCTCCCTAGAGTATCATATTAATTTTAGAAAATAGTGTAATCCTGAAGGATACTAGGTATTGACAAAATATTGAAAAATAGCTCACACAGTGGTGATTAGAGGCGTAGAAACGTTCTCGGTTAGGAGGGAGTAGGGGGGTAGGTGTGGAGGGAGGCTGGGACATAGCCTTTGACCCGGGGCGTCACGGCTATAAGGGAAAACTAAAACTTATAACGTAGTTTATAGTGAACTGCAACTTACAAATGTTTAATACGTGTATTCGTACATAATTTAAAGACTGAAATAAATCATACAAGAAAACACATGTTTCGCCATTATATATAGGCCCTACAACAAAAGTATGTCTACCCTAAATCATTCTTATTCAGTTCTGTAATGTTGTTCTAATTTTGTATTTTTGCATTTAAAAGAATACAAGCTAGTAATGTAAATGACATTTTTTTTTAACTCCACCAAATCGAATTCAGGCCTTTTTTTAAATATTTGGTAGAGGGGCGTTGCACGGAAAATTTATCATGTGAAGGGCGGCGTGGTCTCAAAAAGTTTGGGAACTCCTGCCTTACCCAGAAATGCATTTAGGGGGTACGTGGGTACTACCCACGGTGGTTCGTGGTGAAGTTCCTAACTGGATATGGTAAATTATATTGTTGAGCATTGAATCCCTTTCGAAGCATTTAAAGTCTTTTAAAACATAATTTGGACTATAGCTGCTAGGAATGTTTAAGACTCCAATAAGCTATGAATCTAGAGATTGTCGAGACTTTTTTTTTATTGCTATTCATACTTTTGGAACGGCTCTGGATTTGAACCAAAATAAAACTATGGCGTATTTAGAAATTGATTTATTAGAGTACACAGTGGCGTCCCTAGGTTTTGTGCATGACAATTTAATCGCAAATTGCTTTAATCTAAATTAGAGAGTAAGTGTTGGTCTTCAAGCAGTCATTTTTAATGCTCACTAAAAAAAAAGGAGCCTTCGATACCCATTTCCTTCTGTTACTTCTGAATAAATAATTTCCTAACAAACAAAGACATTTATGACACAGACACATTTTTCAAAATAAGTGCTACAAATCGTTTTATAAAATAGTTTTAAGATAATATTGATTTTTTAGGTAGTATCAATTTGTACTGTAATGAGTATAGCCTGAACAGGAAGTAAGAAGCAGTCATAAAAAAGTTTAAAAAAATGTATACTATAAAAAGAGGTGTTTTAATAATATATATCCATGCTGAAAATAAATGTCGCAATGGACTGGTTTGCTCGTGACAGGGAGAACGAGTTGCGAATGTACTGTAGGTGGTTTTCCACTCCACATGCAAATGCATAGACATTTACTCTCAATTCTACCTTCGTCATCCCTACTTCATTAGTGTGAATATTAAGATAGCTTGAACGGGTAGTAAGACATGGCGCACATCTAAAAAAAGAATTAACTCTAGTCCCTCAAACAGAAGATGTTTCCTGAACATGGCTTTGCTCTTTGTAAAAACAAAATATATTGTGTGTATGTAACTATTTATGTAACTTTTATAAAATAAAAGGGAAACATTTGTATAATATCGTCTGCTTTTTGTGGAAAGAAGGAACAAGAGTTGGAGGAGAAATTAGAACCATGGAACAAAGAGTTTGAAAGTTTTGATTTAAAAATTAGCAGGAGTAAGACTGTACTGATGAAGGTCAGTAGACAAAAGAAGGATACTAACATCTTCCTGGATGGAGTAAAGTTGGAGGAGGTGAAACAGTTTGCATATCTGGGAAGTGTAATATCTCGGGACACAAGTGCTCTACCAGAATTCACTAACTAAATCGAAAAAGGTCCACTGCACCCCAATTAGACTCTCTACAACAGCTATGTCATCCCAATGACCACTTAAAAACTGGAAACATGCGCGTTATTCAAAAGAGAAGAAGGCCGTATACAAGCCACTGAAATTAAATTTATCCGCACCATGATGGAAAAGACTAAGAAAGGCAAATTAAGAAATGATGTTATACGATTTACGAACACAGGTTAAAATGAAAGAACACTTATGTGAAAAAATTACCAGATCAAGGATGAAATGGTTAGGGCATTTTAAGAGGATGGATATTGGAAGAGTGGTGAGGAAGTAGATGGAGGAGGTATTCGGGAGAAGACCAAGAGAAAGACCAAGAAGAAGATGGATGGACGCTGTAAAGGAAGCCATCGAAACAAGGGATGATTGGAGGGCCATAAATAATGAAGAACTGTATCTAGATAGAAATAAATGGAAGAGACTCACTAATTGTACCGGTTTGCTGGAACACTAAACTGATAATGATGACGATAAATATATTTAAAAGAGATGAATATTATATTGGTATTGTTGAGTTTATATATATTTATTTTAAAAATAATAAACTTACTAAATTAAATTTATGATACATCATAATTTTACTTTCCTGGATGTATTTATCTTATTATATAAACTAAACTTTGATAGTTGTTTAATATTATAACTGAATTGTCATTTGTTAATTGTATAATTATACATAGTTTAATACCTCGTTCTTATTTATTAAACTATATAGCTATCTTTTTCTTTAAAACAAATTAGCTATTATTTAGTAGGGCATTTAAATTACTTTTCAACAGTTTGTCAAACTGATATTTTCATAGCTCTATGGCGCGAAAGAGTTGTTGACTTGTGATTAATTTTGAGAACATTCTTATCAACGTCTGCCGAGTTTTGTCCACTTAAGTTATTTTTAAGTTGAGGGCTTGAATATTTTAATTTATTAATTCAATTCCTTAATATCTTTACAACTGTTAATAGTGAAAATATGAAACCTGATGTACCTAATGTAACAAAAGCGCAAATAGTAATAGTTTCTGCCACACAGGTACGAATCGTCAGCTTTAAATATATACTACCATTGTATTTTAACAAACACAGTTTGTTATACTACTTCTTTATTGTTGAAGCGTTTTAATTTGTAATTGCAGGATACCATGAACTCAAATAGGTCTCTCCGAACTTTACAACCGGCAGCAAATGATAAAGAAAATCTTGTAGGGATTGGGAGAATGCTACCATCTTCAGGAAAAGAAAAGGAGACAATAAAGGTCACAAAGTAAGTTTAAAATACCTTTAAATACTCGTTTGAAAAGACTGAGCAATGGAGGGCTAACTCATTATCTTTTGTTTCAATTGCTTTGGATATTTTTCACTTTTAAATCCTATTTCAAAGAATAGCCTAGACATGATACAATGATGCCAGTTATCTGGCGTTAAAATGGGAAAATAATCTGATTAAATTACTGTAACAACTGTATGAAGTAAATTAGTATTAATCTAAAAATATTGTAAGAACATTATAATCATATTTCTTTTAAAGATAGGCTAACTGGTAGACTTTGAATACACGTAGATAGGCCTTGTAAAATCTTTTAAAATGGAGGAACAATATGCTAACATTATGTAGGCCTACATAAATAAATACCTAGTCACGATGTTCCCTTATGGTGTAGGCAAGAAACTGTGCATATAGCTAAAAAACAACTATATATTAATCTATCCTCGCTAATTCCTCCACACTTCCCTATTTTGCACACTCCCTTCACTTCAACAACATCCATACACCGAATCATACATATTATTTTATTCTTAAAACCCTTTGTTTCTCTTTTTAACTCATTTGTCTACAACAGGTCTACATAAATTCATTCAAGAATACTTTATAATTTAGTACAGCTTATCCCAAACCTTTTCCTGTGCCGTACCCATTTTGGAGCCATGACCTAACCATTATGCCCCTTTCAGCTCTTTATAAAAATAATAATTAATTGATACTTGTTATATTATAAAGTATAAACAGTCGTTCCAAAGTTTAATATAGTTCTACTGGTAAGCTAATCAAAGGCGTATTAGAGTGTAAGAAGCTCTTACAAAATTCCTTGACATCAAGTTAAAATCTTCAATGATTGGTTTTTCATAGGCATTGATGTTGAAAATATATTGGGACTGTAAACACAGTATCACTCATTTTAGGCACTTTTTTTACAAACAAAATATTTCTATTTTATCATATTTTACTTATTGAAAAATGATGGCACATAGATTATAAAGAAAGAAACCCCCTCAATAAAACTCACCTTCCTCTTTTAAGATGGCCCACTATGTTCCAAAGAATAATTTATATTATTATTATGATTTTTTACCAAATCGAGCTTATCCTAGCCTTTCATCTTTAAAAAAATTTAAATTCATAAACATATTTATCAAATTAACAATTTAATTTTAATACACAGCAATTATGTCAGCCACTTAAAAAGAACACGAGTCCACATTATAATAAAAATTATGTGAGTCAATGCAAAGTCAGTTAATATTTAAATTTCTACATTACATTTCACTTGTGACTGTTGTGAGTTTGGTTTTAGTTGTATAATAGTTATCAAACTCGATAAGACTTAATATTATTCTATTTGCTGTCTGCTTGAGTGTGTAATACTAAACATTGAAATACATAAATATAGTAATAATATAACAAAGAGTGTATCTTGTATTAATGATACTGTCTGTATTCTCATTAAATATATAATTAATAAAACTCAGTATTGCCTACATCAAACAGGCCTACTCCCCAAAGGGGATGGTACCCATCATAAAACTCAAAAATTATTTTTCTAACCAAATATTGATATATTATGATTATTTTTATTACCACAAAATAGGGTGAATCAATGGATTATTTTTTTTAAATTCAACAAATTAACCTAACTTGCCTAAGAAATAGTTTATTGGGAGTTAGGCAGAATGTTTTTGAGACACGTGCCACACCCACAATTTGCCAAAGAATTATCTTTTTTACAAACATGCAATAACTCATAGCAAACCCAACTCTTACAAATCCGAAACATTACTAACCGTTCGGGTTAGACGCTCTAAGTACTAATTACGCTTATGGATTAGGAATTGGGAAGATTGAATTAGAGGAAGTGAACCCGCATTTGTGTGAAGGGAGAGTGGAAAACCATTTAGGACCCCCCCCCC
>CABFOW010002296.1:13098-71723 GCA_902141385.1 Timema californicum | reverse complement strand
CCACCCCCAGTTCACCCGACTAAGATTAGAACCTTGATCTCCCCGTCCTCAGCAGTCGGGCTAAACACAACTAGCGCGTTAGCCAACTACGCCACCGAGGCGGGTCAATCAGAAACAATAGGGGCCTATATTTATATCTTGTGTGAAGAAATCATGGATAGATATTAGGCCTAAGCTTACTAATGAAATAACATGACATATTTAAGAATGGATGATAACTAATCCAAAAATCGATCAATAACAACTATCATCGATGTTAGATGATGTCACAAATATAAAATCCCAAATTGATGTTTAAAAGAATTATTATAATAAAAACCTAATTTTCAAACATTCCATCATTTATGTGTTATTGCTACTACCCATTCTAATCAAACCTAACTTTTCATGCTTTATAACAAAATTGTAACAATTTGTCTCCAACTCAAAGCAGTAGGTGTTAATGCTGTATAGTAAGATTCTTATAGGAAGGACTATTCTGAAAGTTATAAAAGTTTATGAACCTAATTTAATTTTCTAAAAGTTACTTAAACAACTTTCATAGGCCTACTTCAAGTAATGTTATCTGCAGCAGTCCCTTCTGATAGGTAGTAACTTTTTGGGAAATGTTAATTGTTACTGTTGTTTTCAGAGATCTGTTTGAAAAAACTCAAAAGGTGAATGAATCATTTATTGATAAACATAATGCAAAGAACACAGGAAAAACTAAAAAACTAAGTAACAAGTTGATCCAAACTGAAGAGAAAAAGATAATAATTGAAGTTGAAGATCTAACATCTGAAGGTGTGTACTGGCAAAGTTTGTTTTTGGGGGCTATGTTTCTTGCAGGTGAGAGCTTCTGACACTAGTGGGCCACTTTAGATTTATAGGCCTTAAACAAGTCCACAAGCCTTTTATCACTTGATTTTCCTATTTAATTTTGTGTACAATTTTCAAGGGAAGGTCTTTCCTTATCTGACAGCTAGAAAAATTACTAGATCTACTTTAATGTGTTCAGACGTCAGGTGATGTGATCTGCAACTGTCATTTTTATTAGATATCAACTACTACAAAATAGTAAATTGATATCAATTTTTTATTTTACAAAAAAAACTCTTCCTGTGAAAATTGTACTGTTTATGTACTAATGTATATAAGTAGGCTACATTTTTATAGAATACCTTATTTCAGAACTCATTACACTGATTCTTTTTGTATGTTCAGTTATATACAAATTTACAAATTATGTTGTTCCTCTCTTCCCCTACCCCGTGTGTGTGGTTTTTACTCAACCTAACTTAACCTGGACACAATGTAAATCCCCCCATGTATATTTACTCAACCTACAGTAGCCCCATGGCTTCTTTGGTGCTGACTGACAGATCACAGCTCACAACTGACAGCTTTGAAAAGTTACCAGACCAAATTATGTATCCCTACGCCGAACCTTATGATCTCCAAAAACATGTGTTTAGCAGCCGTCACTTCTGACAGTCGACTTTTAGGTATATACCTAAATGTTGACTGTCAGACGTCATCTGTGAACTGTCAGTCAGCACCAAAGAAGCCACGGGGCTACTGTAGCTTAATGTAGTAGTTACGTGTTGAGCTAGACTGTTGATTACGGGAAGATCAAGGTTTAAATCTTGGTTGGGTGTACTGAGGGTAGTTTTTACTAAATGGTTTTCCACTCTCACTTCACACAAATGCGGGTTCACTTCCTCTATATGCCACCTTTTTAATTCCTAACCCATTAGCATAGTTAGTAACTTAAGCCTATAACCTGAACGGGTAGTAAGACGCGGTGCTAAGCATTATTATTATTATTATTATTATTATTATTATTATTTACTCAACTTAACATTATTTAAGGCCCCCCCTCCCTTTCCCCCCACATACAAAAAAGTTTTGGTGCCCCTGCATACATTAATTCACATACACTCATATATACACTACCTCCCGATGGCAACGTGGTCTAAGGCGTCAAATTCGCAATATATTGGATTGCTGATGATGAGGAAGTAGAAGTTTGAATCTCAATCAGCTGCACAAAGGTGTTTTTTTTCACTTTAATTTTCACTCCCACTCCCCCCATGCTAATGTAGGCACACATCCTCTAAACAATCTTTTAATCCCTAGCCCTTAAATTAAGCAGTTAATAATAACTAGAGTGTTTTTGTAATAATAAAAAAAATTAAAAGTAGATAAAAATTTCAAATGTTTAAAATTTATTTATATACCCTTCCCTTAATTCATGTGTGAGCAACTTTTTTGATATCACGGGTCATATGGGTTAAAAAAAAATAGCAACCTGGTAGGAAAAATATTGAGCAAAATATATCTACTTTATAGTTCTCTTGGGGTAACCTGGTGGTCTAGGGGTCAGGGATTCAATCCTCGGTCCCGGCACAGATTTATATGATTGCTAAACCCTTCCCTCACCTCTGACAAGACTTGTATTAATCACAACTTGAGAATGTGAGGAATGCCAGGCCTCCACCGTGTTTCGGATCCCACGTTAAACTGTAGGTCCTCCATTTCATCTCACAATCACCCTAACATTACACATTGGCATAAGTGTATATAATCCCAACGGGTAGTAAGACGCAATAATAATAATAGTAAAATAATATAGTTCTCATATAGGAATTAGGCTTATTGGTCTATTTTATTAACACTTAAGTTTGCTAAATATTTTGTGGGATGGTTAAAATCAGTTGGATGACCCCTTCCTTAGTTTATGAATGTAATTTATTCTTTGAAAACACTTTATAAAAGAAAAATTCACGAATCAAAAACCCTCTTCATATAGATGTAAGTGAGTATAGATATGATAGGTTCTTGATCCCAACAATATCACTAATTTAAAATAAACCAGGACATCACAACATTATTTATAATAAGTTTCTCACTTTTACTGTTGTTTAGGCATTTAGTAAAGTATTATGGCCACCCACATATGTAACAAGACTGCATACTGGTGCAAAAGTGATTAGTTTGCAAGTATGCTTGTGGCCTTATAAAAATAATAAATTATTACAATTGCTTCTTTGTAACTACAAATAAAATTATCGAGTAGATTGAATCAGTAAATTTATCACCATTAGTGAAGTTTATCTCAATTGTTGCATTATTAGTGATTTTTAACTCACTTCTTAAAATAACTAATAATATCAGTGTTACTAACTAATTTTGTGTAATTTGTTATCAAAGCTGGTCCAAGTGAGAAGTATTGGGAAGTGTTGGCGGAGAGGCGACGAGTGGCTCTAGAAGAAACATTGAAAGAAAACCAAAAACTACATGACACAATCGCTCTATTGAAGGAAGAATGTTCAGAATACAAGCAGTTGCTCAAAGATTCTGAAGATCTTGTTGAAACTTTAAAAGTGAGTAGTTTTATATTATTATTGACACTAGTAATACAATCTGTCAATTAAGAACATGCTAAATTATTAAGGGAAAAGGACTTATTATTCTTTAGAGATAAATTTAGAAATAAAAATTGCCCACATTTTATAAATTTGGCTTTGTGGTCGGTATGGATTGATTGCGGCCTGACACCATGTTGTTTTTAATCAACTAGGCTATGTACATGCAAAGCCAATATAACTGGTATTATCCTTCACATTTCCCCCTATTAAAATATTTAATATCTCATATTTTCTAAGAGGCTACAAGAAAGGTGGATAGGAACATAAAATAAAAGGAACAAAAACATTATTACTTTTACAATGAACAGAAGAACACAGTACACAATTCACATTGCTGTCATTGGACTGAAAGTAAATGGCTGCCTCTTGAAGAAAATTGGTCATTACCACCCAATCCCTTGACATAGGTTTCATTATATTGAAACTCATCAGGGGGGAGTATGAAATGCGCAACAAAACTTCTTAAAAGAGGAAACCAAAAAATACAAAAGGGATAGAAAGGAAATTGGTAAAGAATGATAGAACACTTAGATAGTGACATGTAAAAGGGAAAACATAAAGGACAAACACAGGAAATGGACTATTTAATATCTGGTAAAGTTAACTCAGTGCTGGGTGCTCAACTCTGAATTGGCATGGTGGGGTTCAAATATTCTCAGGGTTCATCAAGTTTTCTTCATTTGTGGTATTTCATCCTTGCAATATGTGAATCTATTTCCTTAAAATTTGGCTATTGTCAATAGTCATGAGTGTTTTCATAAATTTAACTCCCATTAAGGCTGAGCCTACCCATAAATTCACTGTTATAAACTTAAAAATGTTTAAAAAAAATATATAATAATTCAACATTGTTGTTTTTTTATTTATTTTAGTAACATATCTGGGCATCTTTCATAATTATTATGGAATTTTCAAACCATGCTAAAATAAGTTATTGAAATATTTTCGTTAAAATGTTTCCATTTCAATGCATTTTAAATGGGAAAACAAACATTATTATTCGATTTATTTATTTTCTTTGTACAATTAAGCTAGTGTGTTTGTTTATAACATATTATTTAATGAATAATTTCTTTTTCTTTTTGGACGTATTTTAAAATTTGGGTTGGCTTCAATAATCACAACGATATTGAGCTCTAATGACTGCCAAGTCGACACTCTAGTCAAAATACATAGTTTTAAATACAACTTTTTCTTCTATAAATAGTTATCTTAGTTGATAATAGGTGCAGTAAGTATGATCATTACCCATTTACAAGCTAGTATTGTTTTACAAGCGTTGGCTAACCTGCTGTATAGGAATCCAGGTGGCAGTGGAGGGTGAAGCTAATTTCTGTGACCTTCTTGAGTCAAACATTAATACCATGTGTATTGGGATAAGAAGTGCCAATGTCCAATTATGAAAATTTGTGTGATTAAATATAAACATCTTAATATATTCATTAACTAAAATACTCAAAAAGTCTTAACTTCTACCGTCTCGGTGGTGTAGTTGGCTAACGCGCTAGTCGTGTTGAGCTCGACCGCTGAGGACGGGGAGATTAGAGGAACTGTATCCGAATTTTAGATATAAAAAAGCTAAATATGCAATTAATTTAAATATGTATTATTTTTGCACCACGTCGTATTATTAAGCTGGTATTTTCACCCTTTAATGGTGGGGAGAAGAGTTTTAGATTAAATGTACCCTTATTTATGTGGAGGAAGAGTAAAATAATAAGAGGAACTTTGATCAAAAATTCATATATTTTTATTGCACACTTGCTTGGTGTAAAAATGGGTGTATTCTTCACTCAAGGTTTTAATAATATCTAGACTGACTCTGTGGTCTTGTAGTTAAGAGTTCCTGGGTTTGATCCTCGTCGCTTCCAAATTTATTTTTCTGCTAAGCAGTGGTTCTGGAACAGAGTCAAACTCAGCCTTGTGAGGACAAATGAGGAGTTACTTGAATAAATAAGGAGCGACTCTGGTTTATAAAACTGAGATAACGACCAGAAGGTTTGTTGTGTTAAATCTACATGACACCTTCTATCCACAAATGTTGGAACTACCTTCACCAACATACTGTGGCCACTCAGTTGTTTGCTTGTGGGAGTTTTGATACTATTTATCTAAAGTGTCAACCTCAGGTCATATGATGACAATCTAAAAAGATGTAAAAATAGTTTTAGAAACTTTAGTAACTCTTCCTGCTGTGTTCTTTATAAATGCTTTCACTGTGATAGAAAGTTTTAACACTTAGCTATATTCATATTAATTGATTGTTTTGTAATCTATTAACATCTGTTTTATTGTATTTTTGTTGCAGGAACTACTTGGATATGAAGAAAATGAAACGGGTGATCAGGATGATTCCTTGTTAGCCAACTGAAACCCTATCCAAAGTTTAATTTAACTTATAAACATTCATAACTAATTTTCTAGTTTTAACACCAATGAACGTTTGTTTTAAATCTCTCTTTTACATTTTAGTTCTTTCTTAACCAGCCACATGTTTTTTCATAAAATTAACTAAGTTTGTGTTGCCCCCAATCCCCGTCCCTCTTTTAAAAAAATAGGATTGGAAGGAAATTACTCTTACTAACTTTAAAATCCATATTTTAAGCTAATTTTATTACTCGATTGCTATATTACCAGCAGAATAATAAAAAATAATAAAAAACTGAGGAAAGTTGTTTCATTTATAATCACATGTCTGTGGAATAAAAAATTTAGTTGATAAATAAATAATTAATATATTTCGAATTATATACTTTACATTTGTGATAAATGCACTACTTGGTTTGAGCGCGAGCTTTGAGAAGAGTTGTTACAATTTATCATTTATACACTTCTTGGGAGGAAAGAAATTTTATAATGGATTAGTAAAGTTTTGCTTTTGTAAATATATGATCTAAAAAGTTTTCCATGATGAAATTATTTTTTAATAATTTATAATTATGTAATTAACAGGAAAATACACATAAGAAATGAATACCTATGTCTAAGACAAATTTATGGGTCAGTTTTCTCATCACTCATTCCTGTGCAATATTCATTTATAAAATTTAAATATTTATGACAAAATCATGGTATTCACTTACAGTTTATGCACTTATGACAAGAATAGGATAGGATTGGAATAATTTGATAGCATAACATTTAAAGACATAATAATTTAATAAATAAAGCATTCAAATAATATTTACATTATATTGTACATGTTTACAGACACGTTAAATTAAAATGGAAAAACAAAAATCTGATTTTTCTTTTATCGTGTCATTAAAAGAATCCAAATTTTATTTTTCCTCCTTTGAAAGTAAATAAAACAATGATTTAATTTGTTTGTTTTTAATATAGTAAAACTTATAATGATTTAACAACATGCATCTTCGATTAGAAGTTTAGAACAAGGCCATGAGTTTGGGACCGCTTTTCTCTTTCTTTATGGTATTGTGTGAATATCATTTTGATGTTATGATAGAAATTAGTTTTATGTACACATTAAGTCATATTGATTTTCTTATTTTCTTTTTTATCTAATCAGAGTTTGAGTTTTGTACGGTGGCTGTTATGAATTCTAGCTAGCTAGCATTGGGTCTTCAATTTGAATGAATGTGCAGCCACTCACTATTTTATTTATTCTTTTACAGGAACTCTACTTACCTAGGTATTTTTAATTTTATTTAACATTAAATTAGACAATTGGACAGATTTAAAAAATTTCACTTGTTTGATAATAAACCAATAAAAAAAATGTATAAAAATAAATTGCTCTAAGCAAAATATAACATGTAAATAATTAAATATGGTAGAATTGTAAAAAAATTAAATACAAATTAAAGTAAAAACACTAACACACACACACACCATTATGTCTATGACTTCATGGTATAATCTTCAGTCTTCAAATAAATTTGAAGTTGAAATTGATTCTAAAGACCAAAAATGCAGCTTAGAACAATATATTATACTGTTTATAATATTACATTGAAATATTATATTCTCATCTTTAAAGAAGATATTCTTGAGACCAAATATTAAAAAACAAACAAACAAAAACCCTTGATTATCAGTATTTTCTTGGATTAATACCTTTTATTTACATTTTATAACCTTTAGATAGTGATATATAACACTAATACATAAAATAATGCATTGTTTTTATATAATATAATTAACAAACTGTCAATAGATATCGCTAGTGGTGAAACTAAACACAGGGAACAAATTATATTTGTAAAAGCAGTGTATCGTGATAGTGATTTTTACCAAGTGATTTCAAACATTATCACTATATTCTACGTTTGATAAATACCTTTAATGAAAGAACACATAAAAATAAATATATAGTAAATTGATTACTGATAAAGTTTGCTTAAATTTGTACTGTAGCTTTTATAAGCCTTTTACATGATTGCTATAAAGTGCATAGCTAATTAAATAAATATCAAAAATCTTAGTTTCTTGATAAATATCAACAAATCATATTTTTATTCACATTTTTTTTCTTTAGGTCAATGTAGAATTTATAAAGTTAATTTAGACTTAATGGCAATATCTTATCCTGACTATTCATTGTTTATTTTTGTTTATATTTTAATCATAAGTTAGGTCATTACCAGAATAAAGTAAAAGTATGTTATAGCTGAAAATGAAACAAGCCAGACCGATCTTAAAATATTGTAAACTAAATAAATTTGACATAGTTATGTATTTAATTCATACTGTTATAAAGGACGGCACCCCATTGACTTCAACTTCAACATTCATATTTTCCTTCACATCTGTGAAAACATTTTGAAGCAATTTAAAAATGTTGACAAATGTCATATGGTCCAAAAGTCTTACCTAAATGATTGAGGGATTGCTTCACTTTGTCCCATTTTAAATTATTAGTTTTTTTATAATAATAATAACAAAATAGCATTGTAGTTAAGACAGACCAGTTTGGCAAGTTTTGATCATAATTTCAACACATTGTCCTAAATATAGTTTTTAATTTGCTTCATACACATTAAGCAACCAATATTCATTAATCCTCATTGAGTGATTAAGTGCCAATCATAATACTTCTCCAAAAATTAAACATTAAAAAAAAGTATAAATTGTTTATTAATCACTAAGTTGGATACATAATTATTTTCTATTCATCTACATAAATATTTGAACTGGTACTGTAAGCATTGTTTGAAATGTATACAAGTTTTTACTTTAAAAGTGTTTAAAAAACAATTTTTGTTTATTACCGGTTCATTAATGCTTGTGTGAAAGTAAAATGTAGGTTACATAGAAGTCTAAGAATGGAATTTCCTAAATTCAATAGGGATATTTAATGTGGTGGTTGGAAAAGCACATTCTTTGAGATTTCTTAAATAGTGTTTCCATCACAACGTTGGGAAGAAGAGCGTAAGCTTTTAGTTTAAGTTTGATTTGTAGTCCATCACACAAACCTTTAAGGAGGCACCAACCTTTATTAAATGAATGTTTTGTTCTTAAATTGCCAATTTGCTTTGATGATCTTTATAACTATATTATGGTACTTAGGCTTTGGCCTCATTTTACAATGTAGCATTAAACTTCTCCAAAAACATGTGTAGTTACTATAGGAATATATTATATAAGTATTGCACATGTTTCTAAAGTTGATGTTTAAGAGAACATTGTAATTTTTAATGCTATGATTATAACACTTAATAAATATATATATTTTTAAATTATGTGGCCTTTGTATTCTTTCATAATTTTTTAAACACAGGCTTGGCTCTCCTCTTGCTAGGACTATCTGGTATTAGTGGGGGGCTACTACTGGGACTCATCATACCCCCTTTTCCTGCTACTCCTTTTCTCTTCCTTAAGGACTCTGTAGGTGCATGTTCAGTCGGCCGGAGCAGTTGCCGGAAGTTGTACGGTCCTGAATAGTCCCCGTCTGCATCACTAGTTTTAGGTAACTCTCTGGTCGGACTATTGTTGGACGGTTGTGAAGTCTGGCGAAGCATTCTGCGCAGATCTGATGCAGGGCTGAATGGACTGTCACCATTTTGGTTCTTTATGTTCTTCTGCTGTGGCTTGTTATTCCAAGGCGGAGACTTGCGATTCTGATTGTCTAGTTTTTCGAAGCTAAAAAAGATAATTTGATTAGTAACTAAACAAATAATAATCTGATTGATAGCTATAATTATTATTAAACTCTGCTAAAAAATATTAGGGCATGCCTTGCATAGTAACAATAAAATTTGGCAGATGTGGGAAGACATTCAAACCACATACAAATAAATTCTAGGAAAATATTAAATATACATAATGTATACAATGTTTGAATGTCTCTATTGTAGGTCAGAGTTCCTGGATAAAGATTTAGAGATACAGGGTTCGATACCTGGCGCTTCCAAAATTTTTCTCTGACTCAGTGGATCTAGTACTAAGTCAAACAGCCTTGTGAGGACAAAAGAGGAGCCACTTTAAAAAGGTAGCAGCTCTGGTTCAGAAAACTAAGATTAAAGGCCGGAGAGCTCGTGCTGGCCACTTGACAGCCCCTACCCACAAATGTTGGCAATATCATTGCTAACAATGGCAGTTGCTTGGTCGTTATAGCTTGCTTGCAGGCTTACACCATGGAGTTTTATATATATATATATATAATGTTTAGGTGAGAGCTTTCATTAAATGATCAAAAAAATATATATATAGTTATATGAGGTTAACCTTCTCATATATTATTTTTATCCTAGATTAACTCATTCATTATGACCTAACAGACTTGTTCAAAGTCAGAAAGGGATGACATTCGATAGAGTGAAGTGGAAGTAATTGATGGAAATACTCCAGAAGATCAGCATCAACTGGAGGAGCAGAAGGCTGATGGCAAACCTCTACCTGGGACAGTGAGTGAAAGTGAGGCTGAATAATGAAGATATCAGCAACATAGAGATATGAATAGAAGTGAGGCAGGGATACTGTTTGTCACCCAGTCTGTTCAACTTATATGGGGAGTGGCTGGTAGAGAAACCCTGGAGGGATGTGGCAATTTTAGGATAAGAGGATACGTCTTCAACACAGTAAAATATGCATATGAGCTAGAGTTGCAGGAAATTATGGACCGGCTGGTGGAGATATGGCAGAGGGATCAACATTTAGAAGTGACGGTGATTTCAAAAAATGAGGAACTGCTGAAAATCAAAATTGTAAACCAGAATTTGAAAAACAGAGCGGTTCAAGTACCTCAGAAGTCTGATGAAAAAGGATACCTACTGCACCAAGGAAATTGGGTTGAGGATTGCCATGGCCAAGGAAGCTTTCAACAAGAAGAGGTTTCTTTTGATCAGCAAGTTGAGTTTGCAATTGAGGAAGAAACTGATGGAATGCTACATTTGGAACATTGCGTTGTATTGAGCAGGAACTTGAACTCTTAGCAAGATGGAAAAGAGATACTTGGAGAGCTTTGAAATGTGGTGCTGGAGAAGACTTGAGAAGATCAGGTGGACAGACAGGCTGAGAAATGAATAAGTCTTAAGATGAGTGGGTGAGAAAAGAACCATTTTGGATTTGATTCTTCGGTACAAAGCACACTGAATTGGAAACATCTTTAGGAGGATCTATCTTCTCCACGATGTCATAGAAGGAAAGGTTGAAGAAAAGAGGAACTTAGGGAAAAGAAGGATTCAAACTTGAAGGAAAGAAGAAAATTATGGGAGCTCAAGGAAGAGGCACAGAACAGGGTGCATTATTGGTCATCTAAGTTCACTGACAAAAGGAATGGGTCTGTCATAAAACAGAACACGTAATAATAATAAATAATCCAAATTTAAACCTTTTTTGGAATTTTGAATCTAATTTTTCTAGCAATATTAAAGTTTTCAACCCATTGAAAATAAAATAAAAATTAAAACCAAGTCACCAGTCTTCTTTAATTGAATGTTAAAATACAGTCTGGTCTATGACGTCACACTCGCAATAAACTGGACTGCTGATGACGGGGAGACCCGTGGTTCAATTATTATTATTAGCACCGTGTCTTACTACACGTTTCGGGTTATACGCACTTACGCTAATGTGTAATGGTAGGGTGATTGTGAGTTGAAATGGAGGACCTACAGTTTAACGTGGGATCTAAATTACAGGGGAGGCCTGGCATTTCCCACATTCTCAAGTTGTGATTAATTCATGTATTGTCAGAGGTGAAGGAAGGGTTTGGTAATCAAATAAATCCCCGGGGTTTAAACCCTTGTCGGGTGTACTGAAGGTGTTTTTTCCTAAATGATGTTCCACTCTCCCTTCACAAAAATGTAGGTACACTTCCTCTAAATATAACCTTCCTAATCCCTAAAACCATTAGTGTAATTAGTACATAAATGTGTAACCCGAGCGGGTAGTAAGTCGTGGTGCTAAACATTTTTTTGTTTGATACTTTACATGTATTGACACTGCCTGGCTGTCATAACATGACCACTTATAAGCATGAATTGTTATAATGCTAAATATTAATTGTCTTTCTAATTGAACTAATGGGAATATTGCTAGGGGGTTTACGTTTCAACCCTCAAAATTCAACATTCCTGTGCCAATTTGTCCACAACACACAACTTGATGGGATTGCAATTGGTGGCCATCTCGGTCACTATGGACACATTAAGTATGAAATATTTAAAACACTACTCTTTTTTCAAACTAAGCAAAAATAGATACAAATTTTTACCTAAAATTTCCTTAGACCCTTGCAAGCTGTAAAATTTAATATAAAAAAAGAGCTATCACAGATCTGATTGCAAGCATTGTGTGCTAAACTAAATTAATAATTATTCATTGTTGATAACTGTACCCAGCAGCTCATTCAGATACTTGTATAGGCTATTACTGAATTTCCTTGCTAGAATGACTCGGCAGCAAATGGGGACTTTTGAGGTAAGGATATTTGTTTAGAAAAATAAAGTCTCAAAAGTAGAAAAACATAAAAATAATTTCATCTCAAGATCTTGTTTTTCAAAGTCTTGAAAATTTATTTTATATTTGTTGGATTTAAAGAAGTATTTTAAAACGTTATCTAGGATTGTACATGAGGGACCAAAAACAATTTAAACCTTGCTTAAGTCTGTATGAGCTGCAGTTATTAATGCTATGATAGCAAATAATTGAATGTTTTCACTATATTGAACATTCTATACTTGCCAAATTTTACAAATAGCCTGGAAATAGATTTTACTGTGGATATCAAGAATTATTTTTGTTTGCAATGTCTTAAAATAAATTCATAGCTTCTCATGAAAACTTCCCGACATTTATCAAAAAATGCCTAATAGACTAGGGGCTATGGAATAAGTAAGGGGAGTTTTGTCATCGTTTGTCCTGTTTATTATGACAAGCTACCAGAACTTTTACTAACATGAACTAAAAATAAATTTCCTAAGATAAATACTTTTAGACATATTTTGTCTTGAAGATTTTTTCAAAAAAATGAGAAAAGTAAGGTTATAAAAAGGGACGCGACCTTCAAATCGTGACTTTCTTAAACCTCTTAAGGATATTTGAGGATTAATTAATTTTTTTATAATTCGTTATCTTTATTGTGAACAGTTTCTAGCCACTTTCCAGGTCTGTTTGGAATATAAACCTCTCCAACATATTCTTTCTCCACCTCTCCTCCACAATGACCCACTTTTTCCTCTCTCCTCCACACTTCAACCAAGTGTCCCTTGGTATTCCTCTTAGCCTCCTATCTCCCCCACTTTAATATCAAACATTTTTAGTATCTTCTCCTTTTCCATTCTCCTCCTTGCATGGCCATACCACCTTAGTCATTCCTTCTCTATGCTCTTCTGCACTGGATCCTACTTAGTCGAGGATGTAGAGAACGTGAGAAAAGGCCATTGTTTTCACGATTTTTATAGCAAAACTTTTTTGGCCCAAATAATAAAATAATGCTTCAGTACAGACATAAAGAATTTAATTTTCTTCACATGGTGACTTCAACATTTCTTGAATATCTCTCAAGGTGTCCTGAAATTTAATGACAGATCTTTATTTAAAAAGTTGTTTATTTAATGCCGATATGCTCATACAGATATTTAAGTACAGATATTTAAGAACTGTTGAGGTCACCATGTGAAAAAAATTTAAATTCTATATTTGTACTGAAGCAATACTGAAACAATATTTGATTTATTTAGGCCAAAAAAAAGTTTTGATGTAAAAACTGCAAAAACGCTTACCTTTTCTCTCATTCCCTACAGCCTCACCTTAACTATATCATTACCACCCAATCTCCCATTAAAAACAATTGATTTTTAACAATATAGAATTAATGTAAAAAGTTCAGGGCACGAATTCATTAAAGGGTGCAAATATATGTACCAACACAACTTTGAAAGATGTGCTTAAATCTGTATTCACTAGAGAGAACAGCACAGTCAAGTCAAGAATAGGCACAACTTATAAACCATGTAACCACAATAAATTAAAATGGCGGAATATTATCATAATACCTTGAAATATTCTTAGTTAACTGCTCCAGTTAATGATTAACATAGGAATTTAAATAGTGAACATCTGTAAACCACATCATTTGTTTCAATCTAGAATAAACTGTAGCGATAACAAAGCTTTCACTTGCTTGTAGTATTAAGCACTCATATAAAAAGCAATGTCATTTATTTTATTGTTATAAAAAAAATCAAGTAAACTAGCAAATTGGACTATTTCTCTTGCCCCAAACATATTCTCCTGAATTCAGTTATCTTGTTGTAAATATAAAATGTCTAGTATATTTTTTAAACATATTTTAAATGTATATTTATAGGTGAATGAAATGTTTGAACTATCAATAATATGGACAAATACCTTAATTATGTATAATATTTTTTTGGAAAGCTCTCGGAAATACTTTTAACTTGATTATTAGCTTATAAAACTAAATTAGTACTCTATTTATTTTCTGCAATTTTTAGTAGTGTTTGAAATTAAATAAAGTAGCATCGACTTGGAAAATAAATTCTTTACATGTAATGGCAAAATAAAGTAAAAATTGTACTGTTTGTGATTATGTCGTGGTAATACCAAAAGCTTGTTTAATGAATAGAGAAATGGAATAAATAAATGAGGTGTCTTTGGTGCAAAGTTACACCATTTATATTTACACGCTGCAGCAGATTTTTACCCTTTAGGGAAAAGAGAAATCAAGCAAATAAATAAGGCGTGCCTTGAGCACGAAGAAATATAATTTTTATACTTAAGCGGGAGCATATTTGCACCCTTAAGAGCAGGGGCCACAATCATAATCAGCTAAGGGGTGGAAAGAAATATGGCTAACGCAACACAAGCTATTATTAAAATAGGGTGCAATTAAGTTAGTTACTAAATTAAGATCTGTTGGAGCATTCATGGATGGTTTTCCACGCAAGTAAAAACTTTCAATTTCTTGGTTAGAAATCTCAATTTTACTAAAATAGAGTACTTTTCCAAAAAAACTTTATGGGCCACAGAAAAAAAAGTGTTTCAGGCCACATACACACTAATTAAAAACTCCTACTTTAGAGAATCTGGGCCCATAATTGCAGAGAAACTATACCAAAGTTGGAAATTTAACCTCTTATGTTTATTGTGTTTTTTTAAGATTTGAAATTTGTAGGCCAAGTTCGTGTTGGAGCCAAGAAAAAGTTGACTCCACTCTCTTTGTTATGAAACAATTGATTTTTTGTCAAATGAAGTGGAACTTCTTATAATATGATGTGATTGTACATCCTTACCAATCCCGATTGCTGCGCTGGTTTTGGTGGAGTGTAGGTCCCATCACAGGTCTCCTTAGAATGTTATTGTTGTTCTTGTTCTGTATGGCTGATGCACGTTCCCAGGCTTCCAGCAGGTGACGTTCACGCAAGACATTCTCATGTGCATGAGACATGAGCACCTCACGCCTCTGTGCATCCATGTCCAGGGTCTCCATGCGAGTTCTAAGCAAACATATGAATAGCTTTGATTAATGACACTAATATGTCAAGATTTCAAAACTAATGATAAACAATCTTCCAATGTATTTGATATCTAGGATATACAGACATTATTCAGTTTATAAGCAGAGAAAAAATATTAATTAATACAACTACAATCATCAGGCCTCTGTAAATTTGGATTTTGTTTATATTCAGTAAACTATATTAATTACAATGAATGAATAAATAGGTGGCACACCATAATAGGGAGTAACAGCTGATGTAATTAGAGAGGTGACACGGCATACAAGAGAGGGAGGGACAGCTTATGTAATCGGAGAGGTGACATGGCATTTTAGGGAGGAACAGCTGATGTAATCGGATAGGTGACACAGCATACTAGAGAAGGAGGAACAGCTAATGTAATCAGAGAGATGACATGGCATAATAGGGAGGAACAGCTGATGTAATCAGAGAGATGACATGGCATAATAGGGAGGAACAGCTGATGTAATCAGAGAGATGACATGGCATAATAGGAAGGGGGGAACAGCTGATGTAAGTAATCAGAGAGGTGATGTGGCATAATAGTCTGTATTCATGATACATTTTTTTTGCCTGGATAACAGTTCAAAAATCATATGTTTAGGTTTTGGGCTGCCAACACCTGTAAAAGAGAACTGTTTTGTTATAGATGTCAAGTTTTTAAATTATACCTTATATTTTACTTTAAAAATAACATAAACTTAAAGTTTCTTACACTGCTTCATAACTTTTAATTATTTCTTTTTACCCAATCTGAAACAATATTTTAAACATTATTAAAAGTACTTATTTTTCTTTTTGGAATGTTATCTATGATGTGTAATATAGTGCATACATTAATACCTTTTATTACAGTCATCGTATTTACTTGGAAAAGATAAAATACTTGTCATTTTTTATATATATAATACATAATTTTATGTATTTTTATCATAATTCAAAATATTTAACTGAATATAATATTTTTATCCATTGCGTGAGTGCATCATTGTAAATAGCTTGTTTTCGTCATGTTCAATCACATGGTTTAAATTCGCCGATCACCATTTTGAAGCATTGAAACTTTTGTGAATGTGCTGTGAATAATTTTTTTTAAGTGGAAAAAAATTATAAATAAGCTTTGTGCCCAACCTCAAATAAATATAAATAATATTGGCCCCTATATTACTGTGGTTAACTATCACATTCATACATTACCATCTGTTTTCATTACAGTTATCCAAAGTGACAGATGTCAGCTGTTGGCATAGGGATACATTAGGGACTTTGTCTAGTAACTTATCGAGCTGTCATCCAAGTAACTTGACATGATAAGATGACATAACATAATAGAGAGGGACATATGGTCAAAAACAGTTAATAAAATCATCAAATCACAAAAATGTTCTTATGAAAGTTCAACACTTGACACATATAACAAAAATCTGAAATAAAGTGAATACAAGGTACAACACAAAAGTTATCTGATTGACTGTGTAGCGCACCAACGTGATGCAGCATGGGCTCAAAACGCTAAAGCTATCAACAGATTCATTATCTCCACAATGTGTCAAGTTTTAATTTTTTACATGCAAGCTTTTTTTTTTCAGGAGTGTTTTATGTGTTAGTGTTAGGGTGCCCTGGGATGTTTGTTAGATGAAAAATGGCAGACTTATAAGAACAGTACATGTGCAACAAGTTTTGCTTCAAATGCGACAAAATTGTTTGAACAAGAATTTTGGGATGACTCTACGGCCAGAATTTATAATGATTCTTGTTGATAAAATGATGGTAAAGGTTGCCAAACTTTTGGTTGATCCTAACCTAAGAAGATTACTGTAAAAAAACTCGTCTGTAACAATGTTGGCCTACCATTTGATTCATGCCAATGCATTCTCACAAAGAAAGTTAACATATAGTGGATCACTGTCATATTTGTGAACTACTTGCTGAAGTAGGACCAGAGGCAACATTGTAACAATGTGTGTCCAGGAACAGGTAAGAAATGACTAAAAATATTCCTTTCCAAGGTCATCACTGGTGATGAAAGCTGGACTTACAACTACGAGCCATAAACCAAGCAACAATAATTTCAGTAAAAGAGTCCATCTTTACAGTGACTTAGGAAAACAAAGTAGGTCAAGACCAACATCAAGAGAATGCTGATCTGTTTCTTCGACATGGAAGAAATTGTTCAGGAGTCTGTTCATGTAAAACAGGGGGTGAGTCAACACTTTATCAAAGAGGTCCTCAGGTGTTTTAGGGAGGATATGAAATGGAAATGTCTGTAAAAGTGACACCTGACACCCACAGGACTAACCACTGCATAACTTGTCAGCCCACCTGTTCTGTCTGTGCAACAGTTTATGCTTAAAAAAACATAGCAGTAGTCCCCCAAACTTGAGTATTATCCTGTTCTAGCCCCCTGCATCTTCTACCTGTTCCCCAATGAGGATCCTGCCAAAGAGGTGATAATTTGACGACAGCAAAGATTCAGGTGGAATCACAAGAGGTACTGAAGAACATCCTACAAACAGAGCTACAGAGGTGCTTCCAGATGTGGGGAAAACCGCTGGGGGGTGATGTACCAACTCCCAATGGGTATATTTCAAGGAAATAAGCAGTGATTAAAACCCAATATAAGCCTGCATTATTTTATTGGTTAAGTCCATTAACATTTATATCACACCTTGTATTTTATAATCCAAAGAAAAATGCACTTATTACTTTATCCTATACATTCTTTATAAATAAAAATATGTACCTCAAGAGTGAAGAGAGATTTTTCTTAAAGAATACAAATGACCAGAAATTCACTCATAATTAAGGTGTGTGAATTCTTAATTACTAATTATCCAACAAAACACACGTTTTAAGGTTTTTGCCATGCAGGGAAAATTTGGTTTGTAGCCCTCATTTTACCGTGTGTATTTGTTTGTACCCTCATCTCCTAACAGCATCTTCCTTATTGCTTGCCATGCAGTAAATAATTTGTTCTTGACTTCAGCTGCATTCATCGTTAATTGAAAGCATTTAATATTTTGTTTATCCGGCCTAAATTTATCATCTTCAAAACATTCCTTACCTGGTCTGCCTATACTTAAATATGTTCCTTTATACATGTTAATGAAGGAAGAGAGCAGAGAAAAAGACTTGCAACACAACTCACCTTAATGGACGCAGTTTATTTTCAAGTTGTATTAGAGGAAGGTCCCAGGTCGTGTCATCATCTCCAAAGTCAGGGGATGGGCTGCATTTCACAGAGCAAGCAATAGACACACAAAAGCGTAAAGATTTTTCTGTTAGCAACCGGCTTCATAAACACCCACACCTTAGTTTGAAAGAGAAGATAAGAAAAGCTCCAAAACCTTTTTGAATCCCATAAATGAGCTAGAACATTTTAATTAGGGATGGTTTCCTCAAATCTTTGGATATTTCAAATCTTTAAAGATATTTGAAATTTGAGGATTCAAACAAATTTCAGATGAGATTCGAAGAAAAGTAATCCTTGTTTTTAATTTGAATTATTTGTTTGGAGCTATTATGGTTTCCCCATTAATTTACCACTTTATGTGAACATAATCCAAATTAAAGATAAATAATCCAAATATCTATGTGAAAATTAGCCCTGATGATTTAAATATTTTATTAATAAAATGAGCGTTGTGTAATAAAATGAGGGTTGTGTGATAAAATGAACGTTGTGAGATATCTATCGCATGGAGTGCTATAAAATTGTAAAATTAGTAGCCTCTGTGCAGGAACAGGTGCATCTCGAAGTCAGAATTTTAAAATCTTAATTGGATCTTTTTAAGTTTATTAAAAACTGGGTCAAAAGAAATAAAATCAAGAGTTTTTTTTAATTCTTTAAAAATCGGGTTGGAGGAAATAAAATGAAGAGATTTTTTTCAATTAATCAAAAATATGATCGAAATAAATAAATTGAAATGATTTTTTTTTATGTCTGGTTAAAGCAAAGAAAAGAGTTTCCTGGAATAACCATATAACGATTATTCTGGGCAAAACCGAATACTTCTTCTAGAGAAAAAAATCTTTTTTTGTCAGCTATAGAACTCAAGATGCACAGAAAAACACAAAGCTGATTATAATTTTAAGAAATAAGCCATTATGTAGATAGACATGCATTTAGAATAATTTAGAATAGTAAATGAGTGAATATTTGTTAGGCTGCATTTGAACAGAGTGCAAGCATTATTTTAGAAGAATTAATTTTGAAAAAACATTCAACTTAAGTGTTAGGTATAAAAGCAAAACATAGTTATAAACACAAATGTACACTTGATAACCCTACCTGCTCATTTCCTCTTGCAAAGCTTCATAATAAGAGCTAGCCGGATTAGACGAAGAAAACTTCCCATCCAATTGCTGCAAGAAAACACAACACAGCTTAGAGGATTCAAACTAAAACAATTTGACAAAGTACAAATGTTTGAGATGATATGAATATAAAAGAATAATAAACAGGGAGGTGAAGATAGTGTTAAAAATAACATAAAGATAACTAAAATAATTAAAAAGTAAATTTGAGTACAAGGGTTGAGCAGTTACAAAGCAAATTTGAATCAATGCCACACTTCCATTTATGATATTTCTTCTATGCCTATTTATAAATATTTTCTTGGGCTTTATATCCACAAACAAATTATGAATCAAGAAATTGGTGGACAAGTTTTGACAGATATAATAACTAGCCTATCACATGTACAACACTTTAATAATCTATACATCTACCAGACAAGAAAGAGAAAGGTAATTTATGAAGAATAAAACATATTTAAAAATATAAGTTCAATAATCTTATTGAAATGTGTTTTTTGAAGTTCAACACATCAACTTCTTGGAGTCATTAGCACCTTAACTAAATAGAATTAAAAAGGGAAAAAATAAACATTAAAATGGATACAGTTCACTGCAGTGGCAGATTTACCAACGGGCCGAGTAGGCTGGAGGATAGAGCGGAAAATTTAGGGCCAATTTTTTTTTGTCTTACAGAAATTAAAAAGATTCATATTTATATACCTAAATGTTATTAGGTCCACACAAACATTTCAAATGTAATATATTTCACCACTTATATACATTTTTCTACAATTTGCCTAGTCACATTTGGTAGCGATGCGGGAACGAGTGATATGACTGTTTGCTAAGTGTGTCTGGTCGAACTGACTGCACGAGTGTGGTGCTGTGCGCCGGAGCCAAAGCAGGGTTGTACTGTAGGCATACGCCGCGTGGTGGCATTGAGTTCGAGAGAGATAGATATAGAGCAGCGATAGAAACGGGGAAGTCCTGTCCTGTATTTACTTCAAAAACAAAAGAAAAGCTGCCTCGGTTGATTGGGTCCTGCAATTTCTAATATGTATTTATATTTCCATAACGAATTGACACATTTTTATGGTTATATATGTAATTTTTCAAAGTGTTTCATGGATTGTATGAATAATTTCATGACATAACATCACCGGGGTGTACAAACTTATAATAGGTAAGTAATCATAATATATTACAATAAATCATTCATAACGAATCAGTAAGACGTAATTTAACTTGATAGATAGCTGTTTCAGAAGCTATACAAAGAAATTTCGATTTGTTTGTTATATCATACTTAAATAAATTTTTGTACTTACGTTAGGTAACTATTCAATGTCTCAAGTTTGAACAAAGGATACTGCTAATTACATACGAGAAATAAAACTCCCAATGTAATCTTTTTTATTTCAGTTCTTGGATAAAAAATTGTTAGAATGAGTGATGGGAGAAAGCGAATTAGTGGAGCTGAGTATAAAAAGATGGCCAAAATGAAAAAAGAAGAACAAGACCTGGTTATCCGTAAAACGATAACAATTGACAGTTTTTTTTAAAAGTGGATGTGGAAGTAGTGTTGAAAGACCAGGAACTTCAACAACATGCACTGACACAATACAATCTGGACAAGATGAAACGGTTTTGAACTCTGCGGCCCAACAACAACAGTCATCTGTTGAACAATCTACTTTCGAAAAAACGGATATTTATGTTTTTGATGATAAGGCGGTAGAGGAATCGTCAATAAGTATGAAAATTGAAGATGAATCTCAGAATTAGATGTTAAGTAATGACCAAGGGCAAACAAGTGAAACAACAGAAAATCTAAACAAAGATCCAGCTTTATGGGAAATCAACGATACCTTAAGGGAGATTATCACAAGGTATGGCTTCAGTCAAAACAAGTCTTGCAATTTCTCTAAAAGTGAAAAATTATATGCTGATCAGCGTCTTTTCTTGCCAGTGAGTATCTTCCAAAGAAAATGAAAAATAATTATGTGAATGACCGAAATTGGCTGGTTTATTCTGAAAGTAAAAGATCTGTATATTGCAGGCCCTGTTTGGCATTCGGTCCATTGGAGAATAAGACTCAGTTTGAGAACGAAGGATTTAATGACTGGAAAAATGCAGCAACACCGAGTAGCTCAACATGAAAACTCTGCGTGTCATAAATCTAGTATCCTTAGTTTGAAAGTTAGAAGTAAGATTGATGGCCGGCTCGACAATTTACTGCATGTCCAGATTTATGAAGAAATTACTTATTGGAGAAACGTTCTGAAGAGGGTTGTTACAGTAGTGAAGCGACTGTGTTCAAGAGGCCTCGCTTTCAGAGGAAAAAATGATAAGTTCGGTGATCCACATAACGGAAATTATTGTATGATCTTGGAACTGTTAGCTGAATTCGATCAATTTTTAGCCAGTCATATTAAATGATTTTGGAATCAAGGATCTGGAAGTACCAGTTACTTATCAAAGACTGTTTTCGTTGAGTTTATTCACTTGATGGGTCATAAAGTCTTAAAACAGATTGGAGACGAGATAAGAAGGGCAAAATATTTTTCCTTAATCATCGATTCAACACCAGATATAGCACATGTGGACCAAGTTAACCTCGTCATTAGATACGTTTTAGAAATAGGCAAACCGTGTGAAAGATTTCTCAAGTGTTTGCCCTCAGTGGGATATAAAACTGAAGAAATGTTTTTTGCCATTATTTTGGATCTCAAAACACTGGGCATAAATATTGAAGACTGTCGTGGACAATAATATGATAATGCCGCGAACATGTCTGGTGTGTATAATGGCTTACAGGCTAAAATTCAAAGTCAAGCACCTTTTGCTTTTTTCATTACTTGCTTTGCCCACTCTTTAAATTTAGTGGCAACTGCGGCTACTGAATCATGCACAGAAGCTTGTCGCTTCTTCATGTTGCTTCAAGAAATCTATTTATTTTTTTGTAAGTTTGACACAACGCTGGCAAAAATTAATGACTGAAATCGGGAAAGGGAACGCTAAAGATAGTAAATATGACATGTTGGTCAGCTAGAGAGGACGCATGTAGAAGTTTGAGAGATTATTGGCACGAAGTCCTGAATACTTTTGAATTTAGAAAAACTGGAAACGGTGGTAATGGTTGTGTTGTGGAATGTTTTTTTGGAAAGAATAAACAAAGTGAATGTTCAAATTCAGGCTTCTACCGTAGATTTGATCACTGTTGCCGATCTTTACGAATGTCTTTGCAAGTTTTTCGTAGCTGAACGAGAAAATTTGAAGTATTTAGAAGAAAAGGCGATGGAATTAAGCATGTCAAAGCAGTATACAAAATACATGGGAAAAAGACAACCGAAAAGGGAAAAAAATTATGATGAAACGCCCGATGAAGAAATGAGAATGACTGCGAGTGATACTTTCAGGGTTAACACATTTCTCATCCTCATTAATAGACTCATATCCGAATTAGAAAAACGGCAGGAGGCCAACAGCAGGTTCAATGAAAAGTTTTGATTTCAGATCAAAATGAGTGAATTGTCATCATCAACCCTTACGGAGAAAGCTCTTTTCTTGGAAGAAATGTGTATCCTAATGATTTAGAGACTGACTTAGTTCAAGAATGCATACATTTTAATGCCACCTTTCTTCTGAAAGAATTTTGGTAAAACCAGATTCTGGATCAATGGAAAGTCTATCTTCGTTCCTGTGAAAACAGAATTTGCAAAACGTTTATCCAAACTTGGATATAGCAGTCTGCATGGCTCTATGTACACCAGCGACAAATTGTTCGGGTGAGAGAAGCTTTTCTTGCTTAAAATGGGTGAAAAATTATCTAAGATCCACCCCAAGCCAAGAAAAGCTAAACGCCTTAGCTCTTTTGTGCATAGAGTCAGAACTAATGAACAAGATTTCATACGGCCATATAATTGATGATTTTGTGAATAGAAAATCGCGAAAAAGGTATTGTAAAATTCTCATAACTTAATTGAATTTCATCGTCATCATCAGCCGGATTGTTACCGGATAATTAAATATATTGTTTTTAATCTGTAAGCACAATAAAAATTATTTAATTACATTTACCGAATGTATATTATTGTGTAAGTAGTATAAGGTATAACTTACCCCGCTTTATTAGTAGTACATGAGTGAGCTTTTATTAGATCAGAAATATACCCATAAACTATTTCTTGTGCACCCTTAACTAAATCGCTGAATTGTAAAAATAATCTAGGAACAGACACATTGTAGAGGTCAGTAGGGGCGGCAAAATTTGAATAGCCTACTGACGGCAAATTTGTAAATTTGCCACTGGTTCACTGGATAAAATGTAAAATACAAGGCTTAAAAGAATACTAAAATATCCTAAAAAATTAATCTCAATGTGAATATTGAAGCACTTTACAAAAGTGGGTCTCATTTTGTATTAACAAGATTTGCCTGCTGTACAAATCTGAGTACACAATTGTTCTTCATACACTATTGCTTAACACATACTTAAGGTCATATTTAAAATAAAGATACAGTCAAATAGGAGCATAGTGAAAAGTTAACACAAAAGCTAGTTTTCCTCTTAATTAAAATAAATATGATTGAAAAAGCGCTATGTTTAAAACACCATAAATTTACCGGTAGCAACAGCACTATCATGAGTGTTGAAATTTTAATATATATTTTAGTTTGAATTCACAAGATTAAAATAAATAAGATCTTTATGATCTGGCAGACAAAACAAGTGATTTGGAGCAAACTATAAGTGTTTGTAATTATTGAAAATAAATTAATAATAATTTACAGGGTTAGATTTGCATTGACATAATTTATCAGGGAAGCCAGGGTTTTAATCTTAGGTTAGGTGAACAAGAAGGTGACTTTAAGACACTAAAATACTACCTTACGTTTATCTTGAATAATTTTATAAGCTTTGATTTTAAAAATGGCATCTGGACACGAAAATCGAACCCGAGATCTTTGGTTTAATATGTCATTGCTCTATCACTGAGCTATCCAGGAGTTGTCCCGTGACCGGTGTAGTTCTTCACTCATATTTTAAGGCAGAGTCTATGATAAACTTGCAGAAATAATCAGCTATACCCTGATTTTGACAGGAATAACAGTATCTGGTAGTTCCTAAATTTACTAAAACAATTTTAATAAAAATTACATCAGATCATATGATCTGCAGTTGTCAAATTCAATAAATATTAGCAATACATATAAAATTAAAATAATATAGTAAAATGTTATCAATATTGGCAGCAAAGAAATTTATTTGAATCTTCCAAAATATTCTTCCAACCAAAATCAGCCTATACATATGTGTGGAGAATGACCCTGAGCACGGGACAACTCCTGGATAGCTCAGTGACTAGAGCATTGTTGTAATAAGCATAAAGTCCCGGGTTTGATTCTCATTTCCAAGTGTCATTTTTCAATTTAAATATTATAATATTGAGAAATGATATTGAGTAATAGCTTGGCTATTTAATCCATCTTTACTAATTTTAATTTTAAAATTAGTGTGTATATCATACCTGCACATTGTTAGCTTTGTTAAATAAATCGGGCACTAGTTGGTAGCCTCTTGGTCTCACATAATCCTGAGGTATATCTTTGATCTCAGAGAGTCGCACACCAGGTTTGTTGCGCCGTTGGTATTTGTGCGCCTCTTGATTCATCATGTGCACCTGACATGACAACCAACACTTTGAGTATCATGGTTAGAAATATATTTGCTTTGATATAAGGATGTGGGGGAAGTCCACTTTTCCAATTTGAAGTGAACTTTAATCGAACACATGAAATATTCTTGAAGCCGAATCAAACTTTGAATATTTATTATTAGTTGTTTTATGGTCGAAAAATATTATATTTTGGTTATTTATATAACTTCATACACTAACATTACTTGGAAAAGGTTTATTGCACAAGTGTCTGTAATATTTAGTTTTATTATGATAAATTAAGCTATCATCACATCTTAGTGTTGAATTACTTCAGATTTTTTCCATTTTAATATTGATTTGTTATGTATATAATAGCTCATGATGGCAATAAGTGACCATAAAGTGAATAATTTACATGTCAATATTTTTATAGATGAAGCTTCATAGCTGTCAAAGCCGAAAAAAAAATTCGAAGCTAATATTTGTTCTGAAGCCAAGGCTTGATTTCGAAGCCACGCATACTTGTAGTTTGTTACAATAATATGATATAGTGTGTACATTTGGAACAAGATATGGGCCGAATACAATATTTTTTGATTATTTTTAAAAGTTCAATAGCCAAAATTCTAATTATTAATTCTGTTATCTTAAAAAATAATATTAATCAAGCATTTAAAAATATATATTTTTATTCTTAAAATTTTTTCTCGCTTTTATTATATTCTCCCAAACTCTCGTGCCACACCGCTTGAAAAATGTTGATTTCTCATCATCGTGACACTTTAAAAAGGTATAAAAATAAGTGTGAAATAGTCAACATTAAAAGAAATTTCATTAGAAATATATGTTTATTTAACTTTAGACACAAAATATAACATTAAATGTTTTATTACAAAAATATTTATTAGACTTTATCCTAAGATGGCAAATCAAGCTATAAATACAATATGTAATAAAACTACCGGTACCTCATATTTTTGAAATGTGAAAACTAATTATCGTATTGACAAAATTATTTCAAAATAATGAGTTTGAAATTGCTTTAATCTTGAACTTGAGCAAGGGCTATTAATAGAAGTTTGAGTTTGAAAAAAAAACCTTGTTATTTTGACAAATTTGAGCTTGTCTTGTGAGCCTATTTCTGTTGTTCTGTTGTTTGGTAGGTATTATGCAGCTGGTAATGTATGACATTGTTTCCAGTGCCTAGTACTCTTTTCTCAATTTATCTGGATGTTGTTTGTGAAAGGTGCAGTTTTTTTACATCCATTACTGTTTCCAGCCTGTTGCCTAGGTCACTTTTTTATTCAAGTCAGATATTTTACACTGCCAGCTTGCTAGGCCTGTCATAGCTTCATATTGAAATTTGCAGTTGACATTGTAAAATGTTAATGTAAAATGTTACAGTTGCAAAAATAATGTTTTGTTAACAAATCTTATTTTAATTTTAAATATTTTTACCTATTTGATAAAGGTTTTATTTTTATTTAAATAACTTAAGTTTAAAAAAAAGTAGCTCATATGGAGATTGAAATGAAGTTATCTCAACTAGATACTCACAAAATTTATGAGAAGTTCACTTGAGTTAGACTGATTGAAAAGTCTTTATTTTAGTTGGATCATAGTTTATCAAATCTATATTTTTTTCAAGTGAAGTCAAAGCCGACAAATTTATTAATCTTTGCACAACCTGAGTGTGGGATTTATTTGAAATGTTTCAAACAGCTACCTAAGTAGTACTTATGTTACCTAAACTGCAGGGGCGAATCCTTCATGCATGCTTAGCATGTGCCACATGCTTGAAGAAATAAGAGTAAAAAGTAATTTTTACAATCTTAGTAATATTATTGCTTTGATAGGCATTTTCATCTCAGCCGCACTTGAGAGCATTTGGTAGCATCACGCCTGACTCTGTATATGTCACCCACAGTGATGCGGGCTGTAGCCTGAAAGCTACCAGCCATTAGACTAGAGGTACGGTGATAAACAGGCGCGGCTTCCTCCATTTCCCTCCCCATCCCACACTTACAGTTGGTCATGCATACACTTTAGAAAACGCAACACACAGTCACCAGCTAACAATATATTTATTAGTCTGGGTGTGCTGCACTTATTTTGCAAGTATGGCATGCATTGCATTTCCGTTTTTTTAGTAGGATTTTACTAAACAATGTGTGCTATTTAATACTCATTTTGCATATAAATGAACTTTATAGCAGAAAGAATCAGATTGTAAACATGTGCCCAAATTGTTAGTATATTTTTAATCAACTTTTCTATGTCTGTTATTTTACCATTATGATTTTATTTAATATTTTCATATAGTATATATGCTCTGCAAGTTAATATATTAATTTGTTCATACAATCGTTTGTAATTTAAATTTATAGTGGGATAGAGTTATTTTATTTAGAAGAGTGAAATATACCTATTTATAATGAGAGTTGTGTTATGCATTGTGTTACAGAGAGAAAATATATGGATCTTGATTAAACTTTGAAGTCTTTGTATTTACAGGCATTTTACAACCTCCTAACCCTGCACCTACTAAGCCTACGATAACAAAGTGGCTACTTTCAAAATTTAAGTACAAAACATACATAAAATGTCACATATTTCAAAATTTCCCGAGGAAGAAACCCCCAGAACCCCACTTCATTAATCCCTCACGAGCGCATGCCTAGATTTTGAGGTCAGAATTTACCACTGCTAAACTGGTATCTTTACCTTTCCTTAGACAATAATTTAGTTAGTGACTTTGTCATAGACTACTTTTTTAAATTGGAGAAATAAAGGTCGTAGCCAGCCAATAATTTCAGGGGAGGTTTGAAGGGCACATCCCCCAATTGCTGGAGGCTAGAAAAAATTATAAATGATAAACAGTTCTAGAAGATATCTGAAGGTTTTTTTTATAGCAACATAGCCACCTAACTGCCAGAGGCTCGGAAAATTCATATATTTCAACATCTGTATAAGTTCTTTAAAGTGTTTTTTATAGTAACATAACCCCCTAACTGTTGAAGGCAAGGAAAAATTCAAATTTATACACCTCTAGAAGCTATCTGAAATGTTTTTTATAGCAACATAAACCCTTAACTACCAAAGACTAGGACAAATTAAAAATATTAAGCACCTCTAAAAGCTATCTGAAGTGTGTTTTATGATAACATAACACCATATCTGCCGAAGGATAGAAAAAATTCTAGCTATTAAACACCTCTAGAAGCTATCTGAAGTGTTTTTAAGGCAACATAACCCCCTAACGACTGAAGGCAAGAAAAAAATTATAAATATTAAACACCTCTAGAAGTTCTCTGAAGTCCTTTTTTATGTTAAAACAGGAATGCCAGGCCTCCACCGTGGTTCGGATTCCACGTTAAGCTGTAGGTCCTCCATTTCATCTCACAATCACCCTACCATTACACATTAGCGTAAGTGCGTATAACCCGAACGGGTAGTAAGACGCGGTGCTAATAATAATAATAATAATAATAATATGTTAAAATGGTTTTAGTAACTTCCGTACCTGTCAGATACGGTCCTTTCTAGTAAAATCCTACTAATTTTCCAGCTGTAAAGTACTTTTACTTTTCTTTTATTTGGTTTACTATACCTACCTGTCATNGGGGGGGGGTTGAGCCTCCAAAACTCCCTCTCTGACTACGGCCTTGGGAGAAATTAGAATTTAGCAAATATGTATCAAAATATTTTCTTATTGCAGGTACCTAATTATATCAGGATTGATTTGGTTCTAGGGTAATAAATGTACTCACTTTTTGAGAGAAGGTTATAAGTTCCGCCTGTCTGTTTGGTGTATAGTGCTGTTTCTGGCGCGGATGGTTCGGTACCTTCCTGCGGACTGGTTTGGGTGGTGGCTTCTCACCGCGTCGCCAGCTGCGGTAGTATCGCTGAATAATAACGACGGCGTCTTCATTTGTCAGACCTTCTCTCTGTACATAAATAAGGTTGAATAAATTAACTTTGCCATTTATTGTTTTATTTTACTAGGTCTGTTAGGTGATAGTAATTAATTTCCTAAGAATATAACCATAGTCTCAAGGTCTAGTGGCAGCAATGTAAGCTTTTAACTGTGTTACTCTTTTCATAGTAAACACTATATTGTGTTAATTCCCTTCTATCTTTTGCTATATAAACGTAGGAGAATGATGTGTATGCAGTATTAATATTTTAAGAAACAATTTATGCTAACTTTACAAACTATGCTTTTTTAACAGTTAATATTATATTATTTTTAATAGTGATTACTTGATACATAGAAATAAACACTCAGTATATGGACTGTGACTGAAAGTAAGTGTAAGTTTACCTCAAGAGCTCGTTGGGCAGTGTCAGGGTTTTCGTGTGTCTCCAGAACTCTTCTAACCCTCGCCTCCAATTCAGGGCCCCATCTTCGTCGAACTGTGTATCCTCGAAAATCTATAACAAGAATAGTAAGTTATACATCCAATTGCCTAAAACATTTTGCCAATTAAAAATCTTGTAACCAAAGGCCATGATAGACATAGACTAATTCCAGCAAATTAAACGATTTTAGTGAATGCCTGGTTTATCATTTATTGAATTCTTACCTTACTATCAAATATAAACCAATCAAACCAATCAACAACAGTCAAAAGCTTTAGTCATTGTTACTACTATCATTATTGTTTTTATATAGGTACATGCTAATGCAACTATGGCAATTAACACATAATATGATTGTAGTTTTAGTGATCTAAAATCATTTGTACCTTGCCTGCTTCACATAAACAATGGCTACAATCACTCGCTACTGGCATTCTAACCTATCTATCAAAAGTTGTTAGTTTTTGGAGCTCAACAAAGTCAATATGTATTTTCAGTGTATAATACTTTGGATACTACAAAGCTATATTCTCCACAAACATCACCAAAGATGAAAACTGTTGAAGGAAGAACCATTGTTTTGCTATTTCACTCTGTAGACATGTGCAACACCACCTAATAAAACACTGTTCTACAACTCTGAATCACATGTTTCCTCCTCATACTGTCAAAATTGAGGTAATGACTCACGGCTTTGAATGACAACGGCGGCGGACTCCTTGTCCATATCTTTCTTTGGCATGTTGTTCTCCTTACCCTCGCCGATCTCTTGTGATGAGAGACCCCGCAGTAATTTGGCCTTGAACCACGCACCAGGCTTGTTGGCTGCAGCTGCTGCAAATACATCTCATATGTTCACTCACTATGAGGGATATTTTGATAGATATTATAATTATTATGATGGAATAAACACTTCAAAATTATATACTGAAAATTGAAAAATGACACCTGGACACGGGAATAGAACCTGGGACCTTTGGCTTAGTACGCCAATGCTCTAACAACTGAGCTATCCAGGGTCATTCTTCACTCATATTTAAGGCAGAGTCTATGATGGATATTCAGGTCAGAGAATTGAGGGGCATTTTATCATTCTTTCTTTAGTCTAATACTGATACGTTTCCTCCTCCTAATCCTAATGTTGAATAAAACCTAGAATGATGTAAATACTACAGAGTTTTATTAACCAACAATTTTTTTATAATAGTAAGTTTGTTGAAGAAACAACACACACCTTGGTGTGATGTTTTATAAGCCTTTGTTTCCCTCTGTCACGGCTTTGTTTGGATTACCACTAAATAGATTTTTAAATTTGGAACGACCATTTATACTTCACAAGATTTCACATGTTTCCTTTTTTGTGCTAGAAGAGGTAAATTGGCTAGACCATGGTCCCATAATGGGTACACCAAGTGGCGAAAGTTTGTGAAATACTAGTCTAAGGCCTTAGGCTCACACTAGACAAGATTGGTAATGGCAAGGAGGTTAAGGTTCAAATCTTGGCCAAATGCAGTGGCGGGCGTATTCCTCATGTGGTTAATCTTCGTATTTTTCTAATCTCCTCTCCATGCTTAAGTGGGTACACTTCCTCTAACCCCTACTCTCCTTGTTTCTATCTAATAGAGTATGTCGTTGATAACAATGGAATGGCACGATAAACTGACCTTTCTTGATCCTGGCAGCCTCCTGTTCTTTCTTGAGTAGTTCTTGTCTGGTCTGTTCCACGACATGGCGGCGTGTGATCCATCCTCTAACGTAGCGCTGGAGTGTTACCACACTGCATGCTACCTGCCACTTGGCTCGCTGGTACTTTACTCGAGCCAGCCACCGCCGCACACAGGCTTGCACCATAACTATTTTGCGCACCTGATAAAAACATTGTACTACAATCAGAAGGTTCATTTTCTTATAATTCATCACTTTTATAATTTTTGTCATTAGATAAAAACAAAAACATAGCTTGGCCAAATTTATCATTTTTTAAATTGGTTTGAATCTGAAGTAACAGCTAGCACACTTACCTGAGTGATATTAGAGTCTAAATTGTTTAGATAACATTATCGCTAAGATAAGTGTGCGGGCTCTACCTCCTAATTTAAAGCATAATTTAGCCTTGTGCTCTATTATAGATAATCATTTGTAAAATTTATAAAGTAGGATGCATGAAAAATCAAGGATACAAGCTAAGATGTCTGCATATAATTTAACCTGGTGAATGCTCTTAATTAAATAATTTTGGCTTAAGTATTTCAATTTGAGAGTTTGCCCCAAATATAGTTTAACTACAGTAGCCCCATGGCTTCTTTGGTGCTGACTGACAGCTTTAAAAAGTTACCAGACCAAATTACGTATCCCTACGTGGAACCAGATGATCTGCAAAGACATGTGTTTAGCAGCTGTTACTTCTGACAGTCAATATTTAGGTATATACCTAAATATTGACTGTCAGAAGTCAGCTGTGAGCTGTCAGTCAGCACCAAAGAAGTCATGGGGCTGCTGTATGTATACAACTGACCTGGTCCTCATATAGCTTGGACAAGTATTCGACATGGTAATACTTGAGGAACACTTTAGTCTTGCCAAGAGCCCAACCATCCATCTTGAGCCTCACGAGAAGAAGACGGCAGTTGTCTCTTGATGCCACTACCCTTTCTTCAAATCCAAACGCTAAAAAACAATATCTGTAAAAAAAAGTTAATAAATCGTGAAATTACTACTAGAGCAGTTTAATGGTTTAGAAATGCTATATTATTAAGCAAACATCTGGCTATCTACATCATCAACTAATGGGATAACAATGATGAAGATATAATTTAGAGGAAATATTCTCGCATTTGTGTGTTTGGGGAGTAGAATATAGTTTAGGAAAACAACCTTTGTTACATTCAACCGAGATTAAAACTACAATTTTAACATAATTGGCATACCAATCTATTCTAAAGTGATGCCTTAGATCAGGGGTTTCCAACTTAAAATGCCCGATGGCCTCAAATGAATCTACGATCATTATCATAATCTGCTTGTTTTTGTCATATTATGAAAAAAACAAAAACAGGAATTCAAATTGTGAATGAAATAAGAAGTGATAATTTAAACACGTTTAATTTCATATTAAACGAATTTCCCGACTAAAATATATTATCTTTGATATGTTTTACTCTATACGTTATCCCAGATAAGTCAAAACTCTAAGCTTCTCAGTGAACCACATAAATTTTACTACAGTAAATACTTTTCCAATAAACTTTGTATGCTACCAAAATAGGCATCATGGGCTGCCATTTGGAAATTCCTCCCTTAGATCATGCCACCAATGATGGTGTTAAATGAAGGGAAAGTTTGCAAAGCTGTTAGCAGCCAATCAAACTATTTCCCCCCACCTTATATACAAGTAAACTAAGTATGTATAATCAGGCAAGTAGAACCCAAGGCTCAAGTGTTATTTTATTAGTTTAATGTTTTATAATGCTTACCACTACAACAACAATATGTATATCTAGTTATATAAGTACTTTGTTCTCTACAAGAAAACAAATGCAGGTGAGGTTATGAATATAAAAGTCCTTACCTCTTAAGAAAATCAGCAAAAGGCAGCCTATGTGAAAATCCATTTTGGCGGATACGTATAGTTTCCAGCACTCCAGTGTAGCGAAGTTGTTTGACCACCTTGCCTGAGTCAAAGAGACGAGGTTCACGAGTGTCGTTGGGCTTGAGGCAGCGGACAAATTGTGGCGTTCCACTCACCATCTTTTGCAGCAAGTCCATCAGTGAGTAACGGAAGTACGTTGAAACTGTTTGCTGTGCTCGAGACTGCGAGGCCAGTCCTATACTACTATAGCGCTCCTACACAAGGATAGTTAACTCAGTATTAGAGGACACATGCAAACTACAATTTTTTTTCATTTTTTAGTTTTGTCCACACCTTTTGATTAATTTATATTTACATTAAATATGATTTTCCATATTTTACTCTTTTTTATAATCAGAAAATGTAGGATTAAATACATAACATGAGTGAGTAATCTGCTTGATTAAAAAACATAAGCTATTATTTTCATTTAAGAATTTCAGTCGCAGGCCACCTCAATATTAACCAAGTGATGAATTCCAAGATACTATCCATAACAACATCATTCCTCCATGGGTATGACCAAACAACTTCTAAACACTTAACCTCACTACTTTGAGCACTACCATCTGGGGGCCCAATTTATATTACAGATCCTACACACTATAGTTTGTTTCTTCTATCTTCACAGACACTTAGAGGGCTAAGCACTTAGAATGAACTTTTAGTTTAGATGTTTCATTATAATGTCAAGGCAACATGCCACTGAGTTTTGAACCAAAGTCTTCAAGTGTACTTATCATATTCTGAAGATCAAAAAACTATTAGGAAATGGTTCTCAACTTTGTACAACATTAAGAGAATACTTTCAAAAACCTGTATCAATAGTAACTGGATTCACAATCCCTTATATGATAATATTATAATATTTTCATCAGTTTTACTTTCTATCCATTACTGTTTCTAGCCTATGGTTCGGGTCAGGTTTTTATTCAAGCCATATATTTTCCACTACCGGCTAACTAGGCCTGTCGTAGCTTCATATTCCTTGTAATCTAATTTAAGACTAGGAGAGGCACAACATCCAGTCCCCGCCCATCAATTTATCAATGTGAGAGGGTAAACCCACATTTCACCAATGATAAATTTTCGAACATTCCGGGAATTGAACTTGAGACCCTTTGTTCAGTAGGCAGACACGCTACCGAGTGAGCTAAGGTGTCGAATTTTCATCACAGATATTAAGTACAAAGAATAAAGATAAATGATTAAGGCTTAAAATGATTAGAAGCTAAAAATTAGATCTAAAAGATGTTTAAATTGGTCACTGATAGTTTACTTTGAAACTTGCTGCTAGTCTTAAAAAAACACATTATCGTCAATATTTTTTAGTACCACATCTTACTACCCATTTGGGTTATAGACTTGTATACTAATTGCCCTTATGGGTGTGGGATAAGTAAGGTTAAATTCTAGAGGAAGTGTATCAGCATTTGTGTGGAGAGAGAAAGAATGAAAAATCATTTAGGGAAAACCACCCTCAGTATACTCGACCAGGATCAAACCACGATCCCTCTTCATAAGTAGTCTAGTCTATTGTGAGAGTAAAACCTTAGATCATGCGGCCACTGAAGCGAGTGTAGTCAATATTAAACTATTAGATGTTTTATAAGAGATCGGGGGGTTGAAAAATATATTTTTCAAGATTTTTAAAATGTAAATACACTGTCAAAATTAGAAACAAAAAATATGTCTCAGTGTTTGTACAAGGATGTTGATGTATGAATGTTGTTGAAGTGAAAGGAGTATGTAAGGATAGGGAAGTGTGGAGAAAGTTAGTGAGGATAGATTAAGATGTTCTTTGAGTTATTTTAACAATTTCTTGCCTACCCTGGCATGATTAGGTATATATGTATGTTTGTACATGTTTAGGCAATTGTAATTTTAAGTTTGAAATCTTTATTCTTATGTTGGTGTACAGGTAGACCAATATAGTCTCTGTGATATAGAATCTGACCTTTGAATCAGAGCCCATGCTGTGGTGTCACTCGCGGTGACTCCTGACTGATGGAGTAGAGGTTGCCAGTCTTGGTGAGCGGGCACTGGAACAAGTAGCGTACCATGTCTCGGTGGGACTGGCGCAGCAGCTGTATTACCTCAGGTGGTAGGAAATTACGATTCTTCTCTAGGAAGTTCTCGGCTTGATATACCACTCGGCCAGCATAGTGGTGCACGGCAAAACACAGGGCATTGGACTTGGGACGTACATAAAACTTGCTCTTCACATTGTTGTGAAATTTCTCTGTGAATAAGAATTAGGTTTTAAAAATAAATAAATGCCCAAACAGTTTTATTTAACATGTTTCAAATTTAGAGCATTTAACATAGGAACTTGGTTCCTTGAATGTGAGTGAACTTTTCTAATATAAATCTGTGGGTTACTCTTTTTGGTAATGACGTATTTAAAAAAATAAAATAATGATGGGCATGCAAGAAAGTATTTTTCACTTTGAATTGAGTCTGAATGTAAATACAGGGTTTTATTCAAATTTGAGTAATATAAAAGAATATTTGTATAACAATTATTTAAAGTTAAAGTATGTAATAGATTCATGTATAAACCCCAAACAGAACTATACATATTTTAGATTACTTTTTTTTTGTGTGTGGAAAAGTTTGTGATTTTACACATTCTGATTTTTAATATAGCTGTACAAGCTATAATTTTTTCAATCAGAAAAAAGAAAATGGTATAATGTTTTATATTAAATTATATCTTAAGATTGAATAAAATTAATTAATATCAATTTTATTTAGATAAAATTAAAAATTCTGAGTATCTACTCAAATTTTTAAAGTTTTGGAAAAAAAAATGTTGATTCAAGTTCGAGCAACTAGGCCATTAAAACTCAACTACAACCAGAATTTTCTAGTACTGGCACACCCCTAATTTAAATATATGTGTAAAATGTGAGTTGAATCTGAAGAATAAGAGGGAATAAAGTATGTAAGCATGAAGCGCCAAGTTTACCTATATCTATTATGGTATAATTAAGCAATTTTTTCCTATCAATTTAATTGATAGTGGTTTTTCACTCTTTTTATAATTTTTTTAACTCTGAAAATTGAAAAATGACACCTGTACATGGGAATAGAACCCGGGATCTTTGGCTTAGTACGCCAATGTCTAACCACTGAACTATCCAGGAATCATCCCTTGCCCATGGGCATTCTCCACTCATGTTTTAAGGCAGAGTCTATTATGGATGTGCGTAAATTGTCGGTTACAAACGTGTGATTTTATTAAGATCACGATATATCAGATAACGCAGCCACCTTCGACTCGGTAGTTGGCTTATTGCTGCTACTTGTTCAATTGTTATAATTGTAAGGAAGTGCATATTTAAGAATCAAATAGCCAAAGCTATTATTTATGCTTTTAGTGAGGATGACTCCATCTAGCTATCATATTCTGAAAATTGAAAAATGACACCTGGACAGGGGAATTGAACCTAGGACTTTTGGCTTAGTACGTCAATGCTCTAACCTCTGAGCTACCCAGAAATCATCCTGTGCTCCATGAACTTTTATGTGTATTTCTATTCAATTAAACACTCACATATACCCCTTTATAATACATTTTTACTGGTCTATTAAAATTATTTTATTAATCTGTACAGTTTTGTGATATAGACCTACACAATCTCAAAGAACTAAGTTAAAGCATGTCTTCTGATTTTTATTTTTGCACAGCTCTCTACCACTTAAGGTTTATGCATATAATATACCAATTACTCTAATGTGTTAGGGATGAGGAAGGTGAGGAAGGTTGATATTAGAGTAAGCATACCTGCAATTGTGTGAGGAGAGAGTGGAGAACCACTTGGGAAAAACCATCCCCACTACACCCGACCCGGATTCGAACCCTGATCTTGTCATCAGTAGTCCAGTTTATTGCAATAGTGAGTCCTTGGATCAGGGTTCAAAAGTCCCGCAAACCGCATCCGACCCATGAGATATATCTAGCTTTATATTACTATCCAGCCTATAGTAAGTTACTCACACACAAAAATAGTGTAATTTTAGTGTGTACATAAGTTTGAAAATAAAAATCAATTATAGTTACAAATTGTGATTTTTTTTTGCGCTTTATATACTTTATTGTAGTTATTATTAATTTACATAATTTAATAAATAATTCGACGAATATTTATCTAAGCCACATACACGGAAAATATTAGTTTTTAAATGTTTTAACCATACCCTAATGATTTTAAATACATAATTTAGCAACAAATAAATAGTATAAACCTTCACGGGTGGGCACGCAGATTAAATGTTGGTATCTTATAAACTAATTTTCCAGTGTTGGAGAGTTCAGGGTTCAAATTCCAAGTAGATGTTTCGAAGGTGGATTTTCATATTTGGTTTCCCACATTCCCTTCAATCAAATTTGGTCACATTTCCTTTAAATTATATCTTCCTCATCCCTTACCCACTAGTGTGATTGAAATGTGCATAGTTCAGACAAGAGGAATGTCATGCTGAAAAAAAAAAGTTTAGAATATATTAGAGCAAATGTGTTTCTCTAGACTGTGGCCTGCAACATGCCCCAAGTTTGTGAATCTGGTCTTCCATTTGATTTGTAATTGAGATCAACTCCTTAGACCATGCCGCCAACAAAATGAGTTTTCCCAATAAAGTGGTCCAACAAACCAATGAGAGAGCGATCTGTAGCCCGAGGGAATCTGCTCTCTTCGTCCAAAAGTGCGAGTAGCCCAAGTGGCTTCGAGAGCAACATGTCGAGAACAGGTCTGTTGTCAGAGAACTCTACAAGGTCTACAGGGATCCCCTCAGCCATGTATTCCTGCAACAAGCAATGGTGGATTGAGGTTACCTGGTGGTCTAGGTGTAAGGTGTCAGACTTCTGTGCTAGGGGTCTGAGGTTCAATCCTCGGTCCCGGCACCGATTTATCTGATTGTAAAACTTCCTCCACCTCTGACAAGACGTGTATTAATCACATCTTGTGAATGTGGGGAATGCCAGGCCTCCACCATGGTTCGGATTCCACGTTAAACTGTAGGTCCTACATTTCATTACACATTAGCGTAAGGGTGTAAACCCGAACAGGTAGTAAGACGTGGTGCTAATAATAATAATAATAATAATAATGATATTGATGATGATAATAATGATAAAGATAATAAAGGTGATAAAGATTATATAGATGATGTAGATGACGATCACAATGGTGATGATATTATTATTATTATTATTATTAATAGTGGATTTATCACAATTATCAAATAGTATTGTTTCAACAATAAGAAAAAATAGTAAATTACCTATAAAATAAAGATAGAACACTCAACTCCTCGAATCCGATAGGATTCAAGATTTGTAAAGATCTCAAAAATCACCTCTAGTACAGTTAATAAGACCTTGACTACAAATAACATTTTCAAGCAATTGATACAAAAATTATATAGATTTGTTTATTTGGGAGGGTTACAAAATCACAGTAAAGGATAAAATTATATAAAATAATTAATTTACTAATAAAAATACTGTTCTCATTGTTGTTTAGGATGTAATAGAAATCACTTTAACTAAAATAGTGCCTTTTTAAAGATCTGAGAATTCGAATTTGGATTTTAGATTCAAAAGAAAATTTAAGATTTGGATTCAAGAAATATAGGATTCGACCCATCTCTAAAATAAAATTTTATAAAATACAAGCGATAGGGAAAGAAGCCAACCTGAAAGAATGGTTAGGTTAGGATTTTAGAGAAAACAATTATCTCCCTTCATTTCTTCTTATTCTCTTAACACTTTCATCTTCTGATTGCTTTCACAGTTACACATTAGGTGCGTTTTCAAAAATATTCATTTTTCATGTTAATAATGAAAGAAAATAAATAAAAATAATATGTTCAAATTTTAAATGTGTAATATTGTGAAAGTTAACATAAGATGGAAGTGTGAAGACTGTGTGATAAAATAGAGAGTGAAGATTATTTGTTTCTATCAAGGTCTTGCCTATACCCCCCACACTGCTTTTATCAGGTTGACTTCCTTCCCTATCACTTACATTATTTCCCAGAGTTTCCAACTCTTTATGCATTAATTCTTAGGCAATTATTAATTTTCATACCAGTAAATAAAATATTTCTAAAATTAAATGAATGCTATAATAGAAGACAAATGATATTATTTCAGCATTTGTTAATTTTTTTTGTAAAATGTTATGCCTCTAGTTAAACTTAGATTTTAAATAATTACATATTTGTGAGTGATGTGTAACATATTAAATATTTATAAAAACAGCATCCAAAACCTAATGCTTCCATTAAGACAAAAACAAATTAATAAAGATTGTACAAAAGTTACCTGTTGCTCCCAGGTGAAAATGTGTTGGTTGAAGTAATACTGAATCTGCTCATTTGCAACATTTATGCACAGCTGCTCAAATGAATTATTAGGGAAGTTCTCAAAGCCGAAAATATCAAGTAGACCCACAGCTAGGGGTTCATCACTGCAACAGATGAAAACCAGCACATTAAATTGGTGAGCATATAGGGAGGAAAGAAACAATTACTACATTTCTCTCATTTTTATATTTTGCATACTGGCATTCATAGATATCCCAATCAATTTAAATTTAAACAAAGTTTGCATCACTACTTTTACTCTAAAGATAAGCTATCATCACAAATATTATAGTTTTATATTTATTAGTTTACTATGAACACGGGTACATTTTAGTGACAATTTTGATTAGAATGATTGGAATTTTAAAAAAAAGGGTTGTTTTATAGTTGTTTTCTACACTCACTTAATATGCCTTTGTTTTCGCCTGGATTTTCCCTATTATAATGAAGTGCTGATGACATCTTGCCTGATATATCCCCAACAGGATTTCAATCATTAATATTCGAGTATCCTCAAAAAATGGTAGATCAGCACCTAAAGCAAATGCCTCATCACTTGGTTATGACAATACCAAATTCAAATAGTTTGTTGCTAATTATTTATTTAGCACTGACTCTTACTACCCATTTGGGTTATATGCTTAAAGGTAATTGGCCCTTTTCATTTGGCATGGAATTGCAGAGTCATGGGAAAAAACTGTTATTTTCAAGAATTTTTATATTGTTTTTCAATTTTATTTTCGGAAACGGTTTGTTCAAGAATAAAAGCATGTTTATTAAACTATACTTTTTATATACACACCTCTTCTATAATTTTAACAGTGATCAAATATTGATAAAATTGACATTTTTCAATTGAAAACTGCCGGCTTCATAACAAAAAATAAGAAAATGTAACAATTAATAAACATTGATACATTATCTTAGAAGGGGTGTTGAAAATATTAACATAAAAATTTCACTCGTTCTCGAGAAAACTGATATTTTCAAACGTATGATTTTTTCACAGGACCTGCCCGGTAGCTAGCGCCATCTATGGTTTCCGTGATTTATCTGTTCTTGTTGGCGCGGAAGGGTACATTGGTCAGTTGTGAAGCCATGTCATGTCTTTCACCCTCCCGACCACCATCCCACAAAATAGGTTTTAGACTTGCACTCGACAGTGAACCAGCATCTCTTTGGAAAATCATTTATGAAAAACCACCCCCAGCTTACCGAACTGAGATTCAAATATCGATCTCCCAGTTTTCGGCAGTCTTGCTCAACATGTGCGTTAGCTAACTATACCACCAAGGTGGGTTGTTGCTAATTAATTATCTAAGAGTGATGACACATTGATTTGATCACTGATAAGATCAAACTTATCTTTAATTACACATACATACCTAATCACACTGTTCCCTTAGGGGGTAGGCTAGAAACTTAGCATGTGGCTAAAAAAAAATCCATACTCAATTCATCCTCACTAACTTTATCCACACATCCCTATCCTTACATACTCCCTTTGCTTCAACAACATCCATACACCAAGTCATGCATGCTCTTTTATTTAAAAAATTCTTGATGTTTGTCATTTTCACACATTCGTCTACAACAGTTAGCTATGTCTTAAATGGCCTTTCCCTTCCTTTTGATCCAGACATTCTACCTTCATATATTTTATTTGTCACTTTATCCACATGCTAATAAATGTACTCTTATTTAAATGATCAACAAATCTAAAGTTCTCACCTGCAGGCTCTGCTAAACATAAGTAGGGTGTTGATCTGGTTGACCATCCAGTCGAACAGTCGCCCGTACAGACCTTTAGCCATGGCGTCTCGAGCAGCGCAGGCCTCTATCACAGTGTTGTTTCGCGTAATGGTTTCCCCTCGGGTTACAACACTGTTACTGGTGAGAGACTCCAGCAGGTCACTTGGCTCCACTCCCAACAACTTGGAGACTAGCGCATAACAGGGTCATCACAAGTTGGTTAGGTTATTTTTACTTCGATATTTTTATGTGTTTAAATCACATCGTACCACTCATTTGGGCGATTAACATTTAATTACCCAAATGAGGGGAGATACGTAAGGTAAAATTTAGAGGAAATAAGCCCATGTTTGCATGAGGGAGTGTGAGAGGAAAAATCACCTTTAGTACATCTGGCAGAGATTATAATTCTCACTCCCTAGTCACTGACAAATCAGACTAGACAAGTTTGAAGCCTTTGTTTGAGTGACCACTAATGAGGGTTTTACTTTAGTTTTTTTTGTTTAGCATCACTTCTTACAACTCATTTGGGCTCCACACCTATGTAGGCCTATTAATTACACTAGTGGTTTCAGTAATTAGGAAGGTTTTATTCAACGAAAGTGTACCTGCATTTGCATATATGGAGAGTGGAGAATCATTTAAGAAAATCCACCCTTAGTACACCCAACCAGGATTAAACCCTGATCTACCCATTTTCAGCAGCTTAGTATACTGTAAGACCATCCGGCCACCGAAGCGGGTGCATTTTAATTCACTTCAGTTCAGTTTATCTTAATTTCATATTTTTGATAAAGAATAAGAGAAGTTTACCTACCTACCATCCAGCTACGTTAAAAGTGAATACTTTAAAAATGATAACTTACAGTAAAAAGAGAAGAAAATACAAGGAAACACAAAATGATCACATTCCTGACAAAGAGGTTACAAGATATAGAAGATGCGATGTAAAGTGGACTACAGAGAATTTATATATCAAGTTTTCACAAAACTCATTCTCATTCTCATAAAAACTTAGACAAAACTGACTTTTGCTTACTCCCAATTGGTTTTAAGAACAAATTATATTTATGCTATTGAAGAAAACACTAAACTCCCTGCTAAAATATTTAAGTATTTAAGCTTCTGCACATTTATATAAAGACTGGGAATCTATAAAGTTGAAGATTTGTTTGCATCCACAAAAATGTATGTATTTTTGGGTTTTAAGCACGATTACAACAAAGCATTATGTTCTATAACATTAGTCACCAAAATGAGAAAAATTTATTATAAATAATTTTATATATATATATATATATAACTAATACTGGTATAATATATTATGTGACAAAAAAAAATTGTTTTTGGAAAAACTAATTTAGTACAGGTTGTGAGACACAGATAGAATAAAATCAACCTGACATTGTAAAAAATTAAAGTTCACCTAGATTGTGCACTCACCTCTGTGCAAAGGTCCAAGGTCAATAATCCTGGCAGTGGCTAGATTGTGCACTCACCTCTGTATAAAGGTCCAAGGTCAATAATCCTGACAGTGGCTAGATTGTGCACTCACCTCTACGTAAAGGTCCAAGGCCAATAATCCTGACAGTGGCTAGATTGTGAACTCACCTCTGTATAAAGGTCCAATGCCAATAATCCTGACAGTGGCTAGATTGTGCACTCACCTCTATGTAAAGGTCCAAGGTCAATAGTCCTGACAGTGGCTAGATTGTGCACTCACCTCTATGTAAAGGTGCAAGGTCAATAATCCTGCTCTTGTTGTCAGTGTTGTCTTGAGTGACCACTTCGCCAAACTCAAGGTCGCCAAGGTGTAAAATAGCAGCAAGGATGCGATACACAGTATCCACTTGCTCATCTTGAAAACCAAGAAGTCTGAATCCTACCTTCAGTTGCTTGAACCTGGCAATATTGGTCTGAAACATAAACAATATATTGTACATGCACTCAATTTTTGATCCACATATTCAATTTTCTCATAAAATTGTTTAGGTAACGTACAGTAAATTGACTTAACTAAGAAAACTTTTAGTTTAGCAAACAAGTCAGCAAAACAAATTTTGTACAGTTCTAGTCTAACTTGCAAATGTTTTCTAATAAAAGTACATAATATATAATACATAGCCTTTTTAATATAGATGAGAGTTTTAATCTGTAAGGATTATCAAGATTCGAGGTTTGGAGAAAATTTCAAATTTGAGACTCAAATCCTTAGAAAAAATATATAAATATATTTTTATATTTTTCAAGAGAAATTTGTTTTAAAGCTCTAATACTGCTAAATGGTGGTTTAGAACTAATTATAATTATAGGATGAACTTAACAACCAGGCCCCAGACCAGTAATTTAACACTTAACTGACTATATCAATGTTATAATAAATGGGTTATAAGAAAGCTTATTAACATTTAGTTACTATTTTCTATTATTCTGTTCTATTTATATTTCCTCTTATGTTCATAATCATTCAAAGATTCAGATTCAGGATTTGAAGATAAACTGGAGATTCGAATTCAAGATTCAGATTCGTAAAATAGTGGATTTGACCCAACTCTACATTTTAACATATATGTATCATTGCTAGTAAAAAAATCTTTTTACACTTAACAAAACATTGAATTGGATTGAATAACCTGAAGAAATAGGTTATCTACTGCTTTCTCTCACCAAATCTATTTTGTTCAAATAAAATTCATAGTATTAAATAAACTTTATTAAAAGAAATAAAAGCGTACACATTGAATCTAATTCAAAATATTGTAGGGAAAAGTACACATGGAAGCTATAAACAATATAGATGTAATTCTTTTTAAATCAAATTTGTTGAGGTTATAAAAGATACACTTGTTTTCCATAATCGTAGAGTATTTTTATAAAAAAATTAATATATATCCTAACTTTGATATTTTTAAGATAAAATTAAGTTTACTCTGAAACTTCAGTGTATGAATGGTAACTGAGAAGGAACACACCATCATATACCTTGAAAGACGAAGGAAAAAATCACAAATGGTAACATCAACCTCCTTCATTGCACCCTGCCAGAATTTAAAGATTCTATATTGAGGTCAAATACACAACTGCTAGACTAACTCTTCTCTGTCTATTACATTTATCAGGTTTGATCACAATCTATAATGAGTTGCCAATAGGTAGTTGGAATTATTTGGGTATGATAATTTTGTATGTTAAAATAAATTATATTTGTCCCGATAATTACATTCTACTTATTAGCAAATATTTATTTTAAGCATAAGAAATGGCCATACCCAATACATTAACAGTATACCAATACTCTTAGTTTTAAAAACACATGCAATTTAGGCTTACTCAGTGTGGAAAGAAAAAGTTTTGATTCTTATGTCATTTTTATTTATTTATTTGAGGTATTGAATGTGCACTTTCTGAACAAACTGATTATATTAGCACATGAGAATTGCTATGTGTGAAAGTGCCTACCAATTTTGCTGGTGGAGCTATTTTTACATACTTTCTCGGGTTCTTTTACATGCTACAATCGACACGGGACTGACAGATTTACTTCCCCTCTGAAGGAGTTTGTGGTACAGATTTTTGTCGCTCAAAAAATTTTTGCCAATCCCAGCTGATTTTTAACCCATGAACATCGGGACCTGAGGTGAGCACTTTACTCCAAGACTACCTATATTTACCATTTTTATGTAGATGTATAAAATAATATTTATTTTATAGAGTATAATTTGAAGCCTTAACAATGTTATCATTTATAGTTATGTATAAAGATGATAGTTCTCACCTTCTTACTCTCCATATCTTGAACATCATCCCCAAGATAATGATGTCGTAACCTCAGCACTGGATCCAAGTGGAACTCTGCCATACGTCCTTCACTTTCTAGACCATCATATAAGTAGTAGAATACATGGAAATTTCGCTCGCCTCTAAACAAAGACACAACAAAATTATCTCTGTGTTGACTTTGCTGATAATCTACCTCTCAAAATGGTAAAAGACTTACAAAAATCAATTAATGAAACTTTTCCTTTGCTTGTGTGATGTGTTCTGTTATGAAATGTTTTATTTATAAGTATTTTACTTATTTTATGACTTTTATGTATTTGATTTTAGAATAAGGTTGGTTTGCTCATCAGAAAGATGTTAAATGCTAATTTCATGAATCCATTAATGAATGCAGAATCCAGCATCTTTTTCATCTGGTAAGTTGCTAATTTTCTCACTCTACTGACTTAGATATATTCATTGGCTTTCATATAACGCTTGTTCATTTGTCGATTCAAAAAATAATTTTTTCTATGCTAAGTTTTCTAAGGTATATTTTATACTAAGTCAGCCACATTATAAACAATTATTCATTAATATCTTCCTTAAATTTGGTTTCACATAACACCAGCTCTTATAAAAAATATCACTCATATCTACAGGAAAAAATAATTTGGAACCCTTGAGCCTTAAGTTTAATACCAGTAGGTACTCTTTATGTTTCTCCCAGTTCTCAAGCGATGCGAATACAAAAAACCATGAATAGTTTACTGTATACAAGATGCATTGTGTAGCTTACCTCATCCATTTTGAGATTCGCCTACCTTGTATGTTGCTGGGTTAAAGTGGGAATAAATAGGAAATAAAAGGTTAGTTCAGTGGCACCTTTCAAACTCTCACAGTTTCTTGCTAAAATAGGTTACTTTAGGGCAAGTAGCACTCTATCCACACACAGAAAACTATCCATGTACCATTTGGTGTAAATGGTGTGGCATACACCCTAAACTAGCTTGAACCTATGGCAACCTGTATCCCACTGACTGAAAAACCTCCAAAAACAAAGAGAAGCCATAAAAAAACTGTGGGAAAAACAACTGAATAACTATATACACACACACACACACACACACACAAACACACACAATTCAGAAACTTAACACTTTACATAATTGGTCCTCAATCAAGTCAAACATACACTGATGACACACAACACACTACGTGAGTAGGTTGTGCTGGTGAGTATTGTCACACTAACAATTTAAGTATGTACATAGAATAATGATGGAGTGTATTTAGAGACCCCTCTGAAGATGATGACATGGTCAAGGTAGAGAAAAATTTACAACAATGGTATAAAATGGCCTGTGTTTGGAAAAACTGTCCAAAGTAATGCTAAATCTTTGTTTCTCTCTTTAAATTAGGTTTAAATGACCTAATATTCTATTGTGCCAAGTTTCAACGTTATATATAAATATCTCATTTATAATACACAATTTTGGTACAATTAGTTATTATATCAGGTCGTATTGGAAATGGGCATGGTCAAACCACCACACTGGCATTCATACCATGTGGCGTTTCTAGCCTTTGGGCCAAGATAATACACTCTCATACTGAATCAAATGAAACAATTATGCACATGCAAAATCCAGCTCTGTCATTTTTGTAGACCACCCCTATACTACATGACTATAGTGGAACAGTTCTACAATTCGCAAACTGCCTAGGTATAGAATATTTTACTAAATTTAAAATCAACCATATGGACCTATAAACCTTAGCCAGGGTAGGGTATTTTTGGTCCAGACTATAACCACACACTTCTGGGAAACTGGATTAAATTCAAATGGGATCATATCTTAGTTTTCCTGCAAAGAAAAAACATGCAGAGTGAGATTTATTTGGAGCTCAATATAATGGTGGTCCCAAAGGCATGTAAAAATAATATAAAATTTGTACTATTATCAGTATCCACTCACTGTATTCGTTGCGAGACTCGGGATTGTTCCAGAAGATACACCGACACTCTAGCCCCAGTCACCTTGCCCCCTTTGGTCATCGTCAGGTCAAGGAATTTACCAAAACGAGAAGAGTTGGCATTTATCCCTGTCCTTGCATTACCAAATGCTTCCATGATAGGGTTTACTTGTAAAATACGCTCTTCCAAGTTGCGGTTAGGGGCCTGGAATGAAGGCAAAACATAATAACCTCAAGTGGCTTCTAGCTTTGATTGTAAAAGTATTTATTTACTCATTTGCTAAAACTATTCGACACTAGAATTTTGACCTCCTTTGACTGTTTTATTTGAAGATTGATTAGAGTTTTATGAAGTCTTGGCTTGATTCCAGGGGGCCGTCATAAGTGTTCTATTATTTGTGTACAAGTTTTTTATATCACATAGATACCATATTAAAATATATGGTGCTTAGTTTGGTCCCCCTATGTTAGGTCTGCTGTTCGCTAAAGGTTAAATTAGTTTAAGTTGTGCACAGATACAATAGTGTTGAGGAAGTGCATGGCTAAGATGGTAATAAAAAAAATCGTGGTGAATGTTCGTCCCAAACTAGATGATTGTTTCTTTCTGGTAGTGTTTTAGGTTAAATCTATAGAGAAAATTTAAAAGTATTATTTGTGTATATTTTAAGCAAGAAAAAGAAAATACACACCACACTATGGTACATGAATATAAGATGTTAAGTTGTAAAATTATTTGCTCTATTCAATCTAAGAAACTAAATTAGTTTTTTAATATATAAAATAAATTAAATATTGCGCTTAAGTTGTTGATTTAGTAGCAATGCACTTGTTTGTAACCAAAGTTACATCCATGGTTAAACTCAGTTTTAGCCTAACATAATAACTATAATAGCATCTGAATTTCCCTGAAAGAAAATGAACTGAGTGTTTGATTTTCCTCAACATATTTTTCAAAAGGCATTGCTTTGTGTACTTTTGGTGTACAAATTTAAGTATTGTGAGTCAATGAAGGATTTAATTTAATTTAGTTTAAAATATTGAGTATATTTTTTTTTAGATCTGAGAAATATTTTGCAATTATCTAGCTATGAGTCAATCTGATTCCTTAGCTCAGTCGGTAGTGTCTTTGTCTACTGAGTTAAGGGTCCTGGGTTATATTCCCGGGATGGTCAATTTTTTTTTCATTGATAAAATGTTGATTTTACACTTTCACAGTGATGAATTAATGGTTGGGGACTGGATATTGTGCCTATCCTAAACTTAATTTAGATTATAAGACATATGAAGCTAGGACAGAACTAGCAAGTCGGTAGTGTAAAATGTATGGCTTGAATAAAAAAAGACCCAGGCCACAGGCTGAAACCAGTAGTGGATGTGAAAAGAAAAAATCTAGCTATGAGTCAATATTGAGAATTAATTTAGGGAGATGATCAAAACATAGGTGGGTCTACATATTATATCCTCAATTAGTTTCTATGGATGGTAACTAGAGTTTGTAATAGTTTACTTAAGATCAGTACACCTCTAAATATATTAGCGTTGTTTTAGTAAAAATAATGTAATTGTGAAATGTACCTTTCCCAAGTAGACAAGTTGTTTGAGCAGCAAGTTGGCACTCTCTGTCTTGCCTGCTCCACTCTCCCCGCTGATAACGATGGCCTGGTTCTGTCTCTGGTGCAACAATGCTTGGTACGCAGCGTCTGCAACTGCAAAGATGTGAGGAGGGTTGTCTGACCGGGACTGGCCTCGATACCTTCTTTGCTCCTGAAAAACAGACACTCTCATTACTCATAAAACAGTCAACAATTAATTACTAAAAGAACAATGGAATATGCAAGCAGGACTAGACTTACCTGTTTGACATTTTATTGATACCGATAACTATTTGAGTTGCACTATTACAGTTAAATAGTAGCCCTACATCACATAAAGCAGAGGTAGCCAAACAGTCGATCGTGATCTACTGGTTGACCGCAGCCAATCAATTGCTTGTCAATCGATTAAAATGAATGGGAGAAAGAAAATAAAAGAGGGTGTTTGCAGATTTTTCTCAAATCCACATTTGAAAATTGAAATATAGAAGCTGTCTGAATGATGGCTATTTATAAACTTGCCTTCATTTATGACAGAGTAATAAAGAATTTTCATTCAACAAACCATCCATAAACTTCAAAATCAAGTGTTTAATGAAAAAAAAATACTTTTTTCTTGGAAATTTTAGCCTATGTATTATATGGTTTGATGAAAAACTAAGTTTCAGTGTGTGAAAGATTCTTCTACGCAATATAATTTTACTATTAAGACACAAAATGGGTTATCAATTTTTTACCAATGAAACAAACAATAAAGGCCTATGGTTCTGTAGTAGATCACAAAGAATTTTCCTTCTCTAGAGTAGATCCTTAGATCAAAAAGTCTGGGCTGTAATTTAAATATGTGTCTGAGGCATTCACACAAACAGAAATGTAGCTTGGGATGGCATACATTATAAAAACTATTATTTTTATACTTTTTATTAATTAGGAGTTTTAGAGAGACTTTTAATGTATGTAACAATGTAGCCTACTTTTTGAATATCAAGTCATAAGCCTGTTCTTAAAATTTAGCCTGTACATTTAAGGTGCGGCCAAAGGGAGTGAAAGTACTTTTACAGTTTTTATAAAATAGATTTTTTTTTGCCAAAATAAATCAAATATTTCTCCAGTAGCAACATAGAGTTTATTTTTCTGCACATACTAATAACAACAGATCTTGAATATCTGTCAAGGGAGTCCTGGAATTTGGTCAAAACTTTTTCTCTTTATTTAAAAAGTATTGACAAAATTCCAGGACATCCTTAATAGATATTCAAGATTTTTTGATATTGGCATGTGCAGAAAACTAAACTCTATGTTGCTACTGGAGAAATATTTGATTTATTTTGGCCAAAATAATGTAATGGTATAAAAACTGTTAAATTACTTGCACTTCCTTCTGCCGCACCTTAACACATTTTCATTGTTCTATATTTTGTTTCTACTACCAATATTTTAGGTTTTGATTAATACTATTTGTGGTCTTGGAGGGTTGGGGGTGAGAGAACACCCTGCTTGCCTCACCTCACTGTTATCCAACCCTTGGTTTTCCTCTTGGCCAAGGTTGTATGTGGACCATTTATCTGTTATTCCTAAAGATGTACACATGTGTTATAAAATTAATTAGATGTACAGATGAATAGAAAATTAATAATTATTTACATTTATATTAACTATCCTGGTGTTCAAATGACCTAAAGCGTCACTCTTGCAATAGAATGGACTGCTCATTAACTCTTCAAAAAATCATTCAATTCAATAATTTCAGCAGATCAATTAGTTTTCTGACAGTAAAATAATCATTTGATTTCTCCCATCACTACTGTTTAAACCCATGTTCATTCAAAATATAGTGATCCTCAAAAGTACTATTGGTCAACAAACAGCAAAAAAAACTGGGCAACCAAGTGTTTAGGTGTGAGAGCATCATTCATCTCATTTCTCAGCCTTTTAAAAAATATCAAGAGAAACACAGTGGCAAACACATAGGAAATGAATATCCCTAAAAATAGGTAAGATTTATTTTCGAAGAAAGACATCTTAACAAAATGTGGATACTTATAAAAAAAATTGGTCAAAATCCCTTTTTACCCTAAATGAGTGCTTGGTTCAAGCTGATATATTGTTTATGCAATCAATGTATAAATGACTATAAAACCAACAGAAGAAGAAACAATTATGGCATTTATTCTTCTTCATGTCAACCTGGCACCATTCTGCTATGCTCCAGCCAAAAATGCATGTCTAATATGGGAGATATCGGCACATGCTATCTTGAATGATACATACATTATTAATAAATGACTGCCTGAAACCCACCAACCTCGACCAACTTTATATGCCCCAGCACAAATAAGGTGCGAAGCACTATTCATGCTGAACAAAGTAAGCAATCCCTCAACATTAGACACCCCTTGCACCAACACAAACCACCATTAGATAGACTTTAGTCAAGGCAAAACTTTATACAGTCCATACACCCACTGGCAGCCGCCAAAACTGTGACCAAAGAAACAAAGTGGGAACCACAGTTGGCAGAAAACTCCATTCCACAAAAGAAAAGAAAAACTTCCTGCAGTATCAAAATTGGATTGGGGAAACTGAATTTCTTTTTAGCAGACTTTGATGCCACATGGGAAGATGCAAGGACAACCTCCTAATGAGGGTTTACTCGGATGGTGCCTGCTTATGTGGAGAACCCCAGGCGATGGAACACCTTCAGAGGTGCCAATACTTACCAGTTCCGGTACCCTACAGGATCTGTGGATGTGTAATGAAAACTCTGTGATTCATACGAAACATTGGAGAGATATATGGACTCTTATTTGTTATATTAGTTTTAATATACTCACATAGTGTAGCCCAAACATGATTAAATAAAATCATAGCGTTTATACACCAGGTCTGAGGTAGTGGTACTACTCTATAAAGTTGTATTATCAACAAGCTATCAGATATGGTTCCTAATAGCAGTTTTTCCCAAACTATTGTAAGCGCACCTCCAGGAGTAAGCAAGGATTTTGAGGGGTCACGTGAGTTTTATTGATCAAAGAATTATGTTTTATAGTAATAAATAAATTAATTAATGCAGGTTTTGATGTGATGTCATGGACTTTTTTTTAAAAAACTATTCTTTCTCTTAACTTTGTTTAAGACAGCTGCTTGTACTATACACAATGGCAGGTTTTTACTTCCCTATGTTTTATTAAGAGCTGGAAGGGGTACCTACATTTATTAGGACCAAGGCCTTGAAAGGGATATACATTTGGTGAATGTTATGGAAACACTGTTTTATAATAATAAGGATTTGTGGTTTGATCTTTGCGTGAATTTATTGAAATTTTGTTTTAAGTTTACTCATAAAATATGATGGTAATTAGAAGATAAAATTACTATTAACTATCATTTGTGTGTCTATCTTCATCAATAAGATAAAACTTACATAAAACATTACTCTTTTCATATCTTACTTACATTATCTGTGTAGAGTCCCAAATCACTGAAAGGATTCACAGCTACCAAGATGTCTCCTATATATGTGTATATCTGTTTTTGTTCAAATCGTTTTTGAAGCTGCTCCACTATGGCATCCTTTATTAATAAACACAATACAGATTATGAATAAAAGAGATTTAAACCTTAAATTATTAAATATGTGTAGTATGTTTTACACTAAAGCTGAATGCTATGGTTTTTTTTTTTACATATAACCCATGTTCAAGTCATTTAAGATATCACGCTTACATCGTACTTGATCAACATTTTTGGAAAAGTTGGGTTCAAATTATGGCCTGGTGTGTGTTGTGACAGAAGTGTGGTATGGTGAGACAGGAGTGTGGTATGATGAGACAGGAGTGTGGTATGGTGAAACAGGAGTGTGGTATGATGAGACAGGAGTGTGATATTATGATGCAGGACTATGGTATGGTGAGACAGAAGTGTGGTATGATGAGACAGGAGTGTGGTATGGTGAAACAGGAGTGTGGTATGATGAGACAGGAGTGTGATATTATGATGCAGGACTATGGTATGGTGAGACAGGAGTGTGGTATGATGAGACAGGAGTGTGGTATGGTGAAACAGGAGTGTGGTATGATGAGACAGGAGTGTGATATTATGATGCAGGACTATGGTATGGTGAGACAGAAGTGTGGTATGATGAGACAGGAGTGTGGTATGGTGAAACAGGAGTGTGGTATGATGAGACAGGAGTGTGATATTATGATGCAGGACTATGGTATGGTGAGACAGAAGTGTGGTATGATGAGACAGGAGTGTGGTATGGTGAAACAGGAGTGTGGTATGATGAGACAGGAGTGTGATATTATGATGCAGGACTATGGTATGGTGAGACAGAAGTGTGGTATGATGAGACAGGAGTGTGGTATGGTGAAACAGGAGTGTGGTATGATGAGACAGGAGTGTGATATTATGATGCAGGACTATGGTATGGTGAGACAGAAGTGTGGTATGATGAGACAGGAGTGTGGTATGGTGAAACAGGAGTGTGGTATGATGAGACAGGAGTGTGATATTATGATGCAGGACTATGGTATGGTGAGACAGAAGTGTGGTATGATGAGACAGGAGTGTGGTATGGTGATACAGGAGTGTGACATGATGAGACAGGAGTGTGATATTATAATGCAGGACTATGGTATGGGGAGACAGAAGTGTGGTATGATGAGACAGGAGTGTGGTATGGTGATACAGGAGTGTGGTATGGTGATACAGGAGTGTGGTATGGTGAGAAAGAAATGTGGTATGGTATGGTGATACAGGAGTGTTATGGTGAGACAGGAGTGTGGTATGGTGAGACAGGAGTGTGGTATGGTGATACAGGAGTGTGGTATGGTAAGACGGGAGTATGGTATGGTGAGACAGTAATATGGTATGGTTATTATGGTATGGAGATATAGGAGTATGGTATGGTGATCCAGGAGTATGGTATGGTTAGACGGGAGTATGGTATGGTGAGACAGGAGTGTGGTATGGTAAGACGGGAGTATGGTATGGTGATCCAGGAGTATGGTATGGTAAGACGGGAGTATGGTATGGTGAGACAAGAGTGTGGTATGGTAAGACGGGAGTATGGTATGGTGAGACAGGAGTATGGTATGGTGAGACTGTAGTGTGGTATGGTGAGACAAGAGTGTGGTAAGATGGGCGTATGATATGGTGAGACGGGATTGTTTTAGGGTGAGACAGGGTTGAGAATTTATCAATGCGTTTTCTCTCATCCCCATCCTGGCCCTAATGATTAAGTATGTTTTACCAGGATTCAAACCCCAAATCTCCCCATCATCGAGAGTCTGTAGAAGTGACACCCATCAGCCACTTAAGTGGGTGATTCAGTAATTGTTAATAGCCCTTGTGGTGAGTATACTAATTAATGAAATAAAAAAAAGCCCCGGTATTCAAATGGTCTAAGCTAAGGCATCACTCTCATAATAGACTGCCGATGACAGAGATATTGAGGTTCTAGCCCTGGTCAGGTGTACTGAGGGTGGATTTCCCTTAGTGGTTTTCTACTCTCCTTCCACGCAAATGTGGGTAAATTTCTTCTAAATTCAACCTTCCTCATATTTAACACATTAGCATTATTAATACATATCCGTACATAACCCGTCTGGGTAGTAAGAAGCTGTGTTAAAAGAGAGAAAAAAAGTTCAATTAAAACTGACCTTTGAATTACACCTAGCATATCTTTTTTATCAAATAATAATAATAATAGCTTGTGAGATTTTTTTATAATATTGATTATATATTTTATTAAAAGTATCTTTACCCTTTAAAATGATCTAGCATTCAGTATAATGTTGTGTTAATTTTTATATTCAATCTATATGATGCTTCATAAAAAACACTTCAACAATAGGGGGTTATGTAGGTATTAAATGTAAATAAAGTAAAAAGTAAAAATACTTTACCTTTATCATAAATATTTCTGTTCAAAGTGGGAGATTAATAAACTAAACAGAACATGATGTTGTTTTGATAAGAAAGAAGGTGAAAAACAATATTTGATACTCAACAAATTTCAAATTTTAGACTTTTATTAATAATTGACTAGTGTTGGAGGAATTATAGAATGCAATAGGGGCCTACTGGTAATATAAAATTATTATTATCTTGGTTGATTTGTTCAATTAAGCACTAAAAATAATACAAACTTGTGTACTGGTATCTGTTTGTATTCTTACAGATTCCAAATACAAATATAGCTTAGATAAATATGATCTGAATGATCATTTGACAATAGGTAAGTCTTAATTTAAAAATAGATGTAAACATAAAATTTAAAAATGGCTAATACTGGTACATTATGTAATTTTAGTATATGTTAAAATATGTCACCTGGACACAGATAATAAACCCAAATCTTCTGCCTAGTGCGTTAAATTTATGAGTCATGAGAGAGAAAAAATCTACATCAAGGAATCAGGTATAAATGATTTAATTTTTTACAGGCAATATTAAATCTATTATTTTTGTCCATCTAGCTATTTCTTTCACTCTCCCTCTAACCCTAACTTATTACAAATGTTAACAATATAATTATATTACTATTAGACACAATAAAAAGCCTATTAATATATTCACTAAACAAATTTTTATTCATGAACCTAGATTTATAAAAATAATATTCACAGATACACAATTAATAGCAAATCAATTTAGTTATAAAAAAATCACTCAAAAGGAAACCATTTATATTAGTTACAAAATAACATTTGATTTGTCAACGCCTTCGTCTGGAAACATACAGCTGTTGAGCCAGGGAGCGGGAATGGAATTTTGAGTTGTGTACCTCAGAAAGGATATCCAATGCAGCCAAATCATCCATGTACATGGGCTGAGGTTTGGATTTACGGTCAGACTTTAGCTTGCCATGTTTCGTCGTCACTTCAGGCTGCCTGTGGGATCTTCCTTCAGCGCGCTGGCGAGTAATTTCTACTCGCAGCTCACGACGAACCTGAACACAAAACACTTTTACTAGTTTAAATTTCCACAGACACATAAAAATAAGAAATCAAATATATATTATTTTGAGTTTTGCTTGAACCAGTTGTTTGTAGAGATGTCTGTACTAAAAAGTAAGTTGTCATATCAAAAGTCTGTAAGAATTCGACTGAAATCAAACATATAAAATAATATTCATCCCAAATATGTGCTTTTTTTTCTTTGTTTTACAGTTCCATAGCATTAAATTTTAATATTTTAAACCCATAGTTCTTTTCCTTCCTCCACCAGAGTACTACTCTGTCTAATAAAATCTGCAATAGAGTGCACATATATTTTCTCTGGGCAATATAAACTGTGAGAGTAAGAGATGGCATAGCCTTATAGCTATAAGCTTCCTCTTATAGCTCTCAGTTAGAATTTGAACATAAACTCGATAGAGGACATAGCAGTGGCCCACTGGAAATAAATTAAACCTGATATAAATATAGTTTTTTTTCCTCCTTAGCAATGCGTCTTACTACCCATTCAGGCTATACACATCTGTGCTAATTACACTGTGTTAGTGATTAGGAAGTTTGAATGTAGAAGAACTGTACCACATTTGTGTGGAGGGATAATGTAAAACCATTTAGGAAAAACAACCTTCAGTACATCCAACCAGGATTCTAACCCCAATCTCCACGTCATCGATGGTATAGTAACGGGGTTCTCAAACTTTTTAACCACCAAAACTCTTTACACAATCAAAAAAAATTGCAAACTCCCAAAAAGATTTGGTTTATGTGGGTTCTATCTATCGATGTCTACCGCATAAGAAGTTAAGACTTGGATAAATTTTGTGAATATATATTTTTATATAGATCTATTAATTAATTTAATCATACATATCTTGATAAATAACATTTTTATTTTACAATCATAGTATATGCTTTATTTTTTCCAGAACAATTTTTTAAATGAAAATAGTGGCATTGTTTAGCTTTATTGTATATTTCTTTAATATCTGGCTGCATAGAAGACCGCTGGAAATGCATGTCATTTTCTGCATCCAATATGTTGAAGTATTTTGATTTGGTTGAAGTGTATTTCGAAAATCCAGCCCGACCAAGATTCTAATGTCTTGAGGAGCCCTTAAAGTTTCTTTAGGGAACCACAGGAATTCAAGGAGCATACGTTGATATACTCTGGTCTAGTCTATTGTGATAGTGACACTTTAGACCATGTGGCCACCAAAGTGGGTATCACGGTTATTAATGGCTAAATCTAAAGGCTTGTTATGAGAAGGGTAATTTTAGAGTAAGTGCATTTGCATTAGCATGAAGGGTGAAAGTGAAAGCTGCCGTTAATAAACACATTTGAAAAGTTACCCACAGCATACCCGGCTTATATTCCAGTCTATTGCAAGAATTACCCTTTAAACTGTGTAACCATCAGTGCAGGTAGCACCCCAGCTAATGTTGTTTAGTGATAGCCACTAAACTTGATTTAATAAAATAACCGAGCATTTTACACAAATTAAAGTTTGTGGCCACTGTTGTGTTGATAAAACAAGTCACCTTCTCTGCCACAACACCACCTCGTTTCAAGAGTGGGTGCTCCAGCAGCTCTCTTATGAAGGGTCGCTGCTCGAGATCCTTGACGAGACACTCGGAGATGAAGTCAGACAGGTGGGGAGAGTAGTCCTCAGGGTGACCCAGGGAGGGAGGAGGGTTCCGAGGGATTTGGAACAACGCCCTCATAGGGTGCAACTCTGATAGAGGAGGGTCACCCTCTGCCAGCTCGATGGCAGTGATACCAACTGACCAAACATCGCAGCGGGCATCATACGAGGAATCTAGTTGCTGTTCACATGCAATCACCTGTCAACAACAAAAGCTTACATCAGCAATTTTAGCATGTGTGGAGAAATACATATTTCTAACTATATTGTATTCAGTCATTTTATTGCTAGAGTAATAATCCTGTTTAGCAATGAAATTCAATTAGATCTTTACTATATATAAATGAAATAAATGTTATTCGAGTTTTGTAGGCATTGGTGACATATTTTTTTTCTTTTCTGCAGCTACAACTTTGAATATGAATTATAAATTTAATTAGTTACCATGACACTACAAATCTAGTGCTTTCTTGATAATCAATACAGCGAGTTTGTTTGAAATTATTTTTTTTTAAAGTCCTACATTCTGGAAAATGGTAGCCATATGAAATAATATAAAAAACAAATGGGACGATTGAGGAAACAATGTATATAAAAGATAACCATTTACAATATTTAATTTATTGCCACCCCTCAGAAAGAGAAAGTATTGTGATTCTAAATCGAGATTTTGATGGATGTCGACGTTTCATGACTCCATGAACACGGAAAAATGGTTTTTGCAATTCCACCTGTTGTCACTCGGCCTAGAGATGAAAACATTTTACCGATCGGGCTAAATCTTTGATTTCCAAGATTTTCATAATGTTCCACAGAGGGGGAATTTTAGAATTATGTATCTAATCTTAAGGGCAAACAGAAAAAAAATTTCTCAAATTCGGTTCTAACAATTTTGATTATAATTCATATCCAGGCACTTTTTTAACATTACATTTCATTTTTCCAGGAAAATGACTTAAAAGGTACTTTACATAAGCAGATATCTCCAATTTTGATCATATCTTTGCAACACTTTGAAATAATAAATAACTTACTCTTGCAAAGTTGTACAACTATTATGTATAAAAATACTTTTATATGAAAGAATAGTTTATAAAAACTGTATTTTCCTAGTTACAGGCAGATAAATTTCTAAAAATAGAGCTTTGGGAAATTGAGAGTCAAAAATGCACAGTATGAATAATATACTTATCTGTAACAGTGCTAATTATTGGATGTATGCTCTTTGGTGAAATGCAATGGGTTCATCCCTGCC
>CABFOW010002295.1:81501-107279 GCA_902141385.1 Timema californicum | reverse complement strand
GTCAGTCTGTGGTGCTTGTGTTTGTAACCCCTGTAAGTCTGTGGTGATTGAGTTTGTAAACTCTGTCACCTCGTGGTGCTTGAGTTTGTAACCTCTGTCACCTCGTGGTGATTGAGTTTGTAACCCATGTTAGTCTGTGGTGCTTGTGTTTGTAAACTCTGTCAGTCTGTGGTGATTGAGTTTGTAACCTCTGTCACCTCATGGTGCTTGTGTTTGTAACCTCTGTCAGTCTGTGGTGATTGAGTTTGTAACCCATGTTAGTCTGTGGTGCTTGTGTTTGTAAACTTTGTCACCTCGTGGTGCTTGAGTTTGTAACCTCTGTCACCTCGTGGTGATTGTGTTTGTAACCCCTGTCAGTCTGTGGTGCTTGAGTTTGTAACCTCTGTTAGTCTGTGGTGCTTGTGTTTGTAACCCCTGTAAGTCTGTGGTGATTGAGTTTGTAACCTCTGTCACCTTGTGGTGGTTGAATTTGTAACCCCTGTCAGTCTGTGGTGCTTGTGTTTGTAACCCCTGTAAGTCTGTGGTGATTGAGTTTGTAAACTCTGTCACCTCGTGGTGCTTGTGTTTGTAACCTCTGTCAGTCTGTGGTGCTTGTGTTTGTAACCCCTGTCAGTCTGTGGTGCTTGAGTTTGTAACCTCTGTTAGTCTGTGGTGCTTGAGTTTGTTACCTCTGTCAGTCTGTGGTGATTGAGTTTGTAACCCATGTTAGTCTGTGGTGCTTGTGTTTGTAAACTCTGTCACCTCGTGGTGCTTGAGTTTGTAAACTCTGTCACCTCGTGGTGCTTGTGTTTGTAATCTCTGTCACCTCGTGGTGCTTGAGTTTGTAACCTCTGTCACCTCGTGGTGTTTGAATTTGTAACCCATGTTAGTCTGTGGTGCTTGTGTTTTTAACCTCTGTCACCTCGTGGTGCTTGTGTTTGTAATCTCTGTCACCTCGTGGTGCTTGAGTTTGTAACCTCTGTCACCTCATGGTGCTAGAGTTTGTAACCCCTGTCAGTCTGTGGTGCTAGAGTTTGTAACCCCTGTCAGTCTGTGGTGCTCTAGTCAGTTTGTCCCAGTTCTAGTTTCTCCTGAGGCGATGGTCAAGAGAGGACCATTGTAACATTTAGGTACTCCTCATCCGTCCTATTTTTAAAAATCATGGTCAATATGGTCGCTGCAGGGTCGGATTTCATTTTCTTGTCGACTTGTAATGCGTGGTACTTGGAACCTCCCATTTCCTGGAACATCTCTGCAAGTTATTTTGCCTTAATCTTTGATTTCCATTTTCTGGATCTCAGCGTCAGACAGAAAGCTAAACTTGTAGCTTATTCTCGTCGACCTCTGAAAACTGGATTTCAGCTCACTTATGATTTGGTTAACATCTGTTTGACTCCAAGTGTTTGATGGGTAATGAGCGATATTTCCTCGGGTTGGTTCTGCCCCTCTAGATAACTATAGCTCAAACACTAAATATGTTTATGTTGGTTATTCTCGACTCGTTGCAGTTTCAGCTTTACAACGTTGGACACAGATAATGTCGGACAAGTCACCAATACGAGGGATATTCCAAAATCAACTTTCGATCTGGCTGGTAAAAAAAATGAGTCAAAAATACAGAAAATAATGAAAGATGGCCTGACCCAGTCCTTCGATACCAACAAGGGGCCCATGGATGGAGTCAACGACTGGTTGGGTACCTTGGGGGGGCGATGTCCCTTGACGAGGGACGGTACGACAAGTGCCTGAATTTGGGTGGCGACTATGTGGGCCTAATATAATATTGTAAAACTCGTGAGGACACACAGACAAAGATGTCCATCTTGTCTTATCTGGCTTGACGATGACGGGGAGGTCAGGGTTGGAACCCTGGCCGGGGCGCGGTTATTCCTCACCTCCCCCATTGATGTGGATATTCTGGACACGTGAACACAGGACTAACCAATGGTCGGACAAGACTCAGTTACAATAGCATAGAGAAAGTATTGTAATTGTGGACACTTGTTGACGTCAAGATCGTGTTGGATATTTGCAATGTAAGTGACACAAAGACGTGTTTTGCAATCCTGTCTGAAAATGTTTGTTGGATTGTCCCCGACATAACCTATCAGGGCGGAAAGTCGTTTCGTAGGCTCTATAAGTCAGACTAGTATTGTTTACTGTCAAATGCCCTGGTTGAAAAATAGTTTGTTTGGGCAACATTTTATTGAATTTGCACGAGATGGTAACTATCCGGAGAATAAGCCCAATTAACTCATGCTCTGGGCAAACATTGTGGGCCTACCAATACCAACACTTGCAATAACGTACCAGTACGGTACTAATTTATAATAATAATAGTGAGCCTTGTTAAGAAGCTCCACTTACCATATTTCTTAAAGAGATGTTGATATTGCTGCAGCTGGTTTTCTTTCAACCAAACATCCGCCTCTGAAATATCCCCACGATTCTCGGTCTCGGCGAACACACAAAGAAGAAGTTTGGTGAGTGACAAGGAACAGGCTAGACACAGCAACATCCCGACAAAAAACATGGATTTATGACGCGAGGCCATGCTATTCACATTGTTTCGGCAATTATTCACATCTTGCGGGTGCTAATTACAACACTTAACAGTTCTCTTTTTACTTGTCATGTAATTTTGACAGTCTTATTCGCTCACATTTAACCTAATATGAATCTCAATTTGATAAGTTACTGGTTTTGTCTTGGGTAAGCTATTAAAAGTACCTCGCCTATTATAATTATTAAGTAGTACTAATTTATGCAATTTATAAACATAAACACGGTTACTATCACCTGTCAAAATACATTCGGTACCGGCAACCATAGCGACAAGACTGCCATCTATGGACGGACGTGTGGAACTAGATAGTTTAAATAGCCCGCCAAATTTAAATGATTCGAGTGGATTTATCATGGCTAGTTACACTAATATAATATTAAAGTGGTGATTATGTTCGTTAATATTGCGTAGGTTTAGCGTAAAATATTTTCAGAAGGGGTAATCTTAAGTTTTAAAAATGGTTTAATTTAAATTAACATCCAAAACTCGAAAATATTTTGTATTTATCTATCTATTATATATTATAAAAAAAAAGTGTACTGTTTTGGTTTTTTACTCGTAACAGTAAACTTATTGAATATATTTTTAGGCCAAAATTATTAATTAGGTATATTAGCATCTAGATCTAGGACTACTTTTAATGTAGCCTGAATCATTTTTGAGCACCACATGCTTTCGAACAATGCAATGACTAAATTGTCAACTCACCAGGATTTAAACCCTACCCCAATCTCTTGTGTGGCTTCTGAACCAAAATGTGTGAAGCACAACCCAAGAGGTAATCATTGAGCTATGAACCAGCACTGACACAACAACCAGCCCCCAGCACTGTGAAATGGGAATCCACTTTTCACCAGTGATAGATTATTCGCCTACGCCAGGAGTCAAACCTGGGAGACTTGTTAAGAATCCCTGTAGGTATAATAGCTAGAGGTGAAGTGTGATGATAGTTTTTGGATACTGCCAGACTATTATTTGTTATAACTTCTGTGAAATATCTAATTCTGTTCTCACCATTTTTTCTTTTAAATGCACTTTTTGTTCAAAAGACAAAACCTTAGTAAAATTATTCAACAAAAAGTGAACTGAACGCAAAGTTGTGGTTGATGTCTACAGCTCCCATTATTTTCTACACTACAAACACTAAATCTTCAAACGTAACTGTTATATTTTAAGTATAATACAAATTTTATAACAACCCAATAAAATAATAAAGTTTAAGTCACAGTCACAAAACTAAACATTTCAAACCCTCCGCCCGGTAAGAACGTAACACCCACAAGTCGGGTCACCTTCAGGGGCGCGCGTAACACCCTCCAACTCCTCGCAGCCCTCATTCTCCCATCACGTCAGGTATCTGTCAATCTTGTCAAAGGGAAATGACACATTCTTTTGCTGGCATGCGATGGCTCTTTAAAAAATGACTAGTAATTTCACTTTAACACCTGTTTTTATGTAAAAGGATGTTTCCAAAAACTTCTGGGATAGCTGAACTTATCCTGAGTCATCTTGGTCTACTCTAATGCATGATATTATATCCGGTTGAGCTAAATATAGATTGTGTGAGTCGAGATGTTAACATTATAGACCGACACAACCAACTTTTAGAAAACTAAGTCTAAACGGTTAATGCCAGGTTCACAATCTTAACTTGAACAAAACACAATGGATTGAACTGTTTGAGAAATTGTTCACCGGAACAAAACCAAATCATTTAGGGCCGATGTGGTTGCCAGTCCTTGGAGGAGAGCCCTAGGTTTCAAATAAACCCAGCCAGNTCCGCTTTTCATATCCCTATAACTTAGCTAAAATTCGTTCAAAATGGACAAGCAGACTCGGTAAAAAAAATTGTTCATTAAATTATTACTATTACTATTATTATTATCACCGCGTCTTACTACCCGTTCGGGTTGTACGCACTTACGCTAATGTGTAATGGTAGGGTGATTGTGAGATGAAATGGAGGACCTACAGTTTAACGTGGAATCCGAACCACGGTGGAGGCCTGGCATTCCCCACATTCACAAGATGTCTTGTCAGAGGTGAAGGAAGGGTTTGTTAATCAGATAAATCTTTGCCTGGACCGAGGATTGAACCCCGGCCGCCAGTACAGAAGTCTGACACCTTACCCCTAGACCGCCAGGTCACCGACACTATCTTAATTAATTCTGATAATTAGCGAGTATAATGTGCCCTCAACACCCTCACAAAAATGTCTATAATTGTTACCATCTCCACATTATAAATTATTCACTTTTTAAAAACACTTAGAACAAAAATGTAAGGATAAATAATTTTGAAAATATTGAGATATGTGACAGTGGGGCCCCTTTGTATACTATGTCAGGATGAAGTTAATCTCAAAAGTTATGACAATTCGTACACAAAACTGGCCTTTAAATTGGTACTTTTCAAATCTTCTCCCTCATTTTCAGTCTGCGCGGCCAGCTCTTGATGTAGATATGTGTACCCGCTGCAGTAGCGTAACATGTTGACAACTGTCATAAAATGGATGGGGAAATAAAACAATAATCAACCCTAACTTTTTATTTATGCTTTCAAACACTAGTTTTTATAATTACATCAAATCATGTAGAGTACAATTTGGTAAAGTCTCAGTTTATATTTAAGATAGTTTGAGCAGATCTCATTGTAACAAACAACAAGAACTTGGGTTACAAAATATCTGTGGTAACAAGTGACAACGTGGGAGACATTAAGGAAGATTTGCTTTTAAAACATTCTCTTAAGAAATAAACAAGATACTGGGGCAATTAGCCTCGGCCCACACTATGTTACATATATAGAACACAACGTGCCAGACAATTCACAAGACGTGGATTTGTAGGAAGAACATTTTGAACCCTAGGAATGTTTCAACTATAATGGCGACACCAGATTGAAACAGGAACAAGGTTCGACTGCTGTCGAGTCTAAACGGGAATCTTATCAGCCAATGAGCAGCTTAGTCCCGTCCCGTCTGGCTCGACGTTGAGGGTCTTGATGACACCGTCTTCCACCACCATGGAGTAGCGCTTGGAGCGGACACCCCCCAATGGAGGGAGGTCCACCTGCAAGTCTAGAGCCTTAGCAAAGGCTGCTGACGGGTCTGCCAACATTCGCACCTGTGGGGAGTCAACACCCGTCTGTCAATACAAGGAGATAAACTAGGGTGCAAGAGAGAATGTTAGGGCTGGAGGAGGTGAAAAGAGAGTCAGTTACCCCTTGTAGTGGATATTAGACTCGCCAGTTGGCTCAGTGGCTTGCAGACACTTGAATGTCATAGAAACACAAACAAATCACTTGAGTAACAGAAGCGAGCATTGTCAACGTACCTTGCCATTCGCCCCGTGCTCCTTGCCCCAGGCGCTCATTACGAACGGGTCGTTAACAGACACGCACACAATCTCCTGGATACCTTTACCCTTGAGTTCCTCTGCCTTCGTCACATAGCCTGGAAGATGAGTCTGTAACACGGAGACTTGTGATAGGACCAGAGTCAAATGGACAGTTAGGAGTGTCACTTGTGATAGGACCAGAGTCAAATGGACAGTTAGGAGTGTCTCTGGAACACAGACTACTTGTGATAGGACCATAGAGTCAAATGAACAGTTAGGAGTGTCTCTGGAACACAGACTACTTGTGATAGGACCAGAGTCAAATGGACAGTTAGGAGTGTCTCTGGAACACAGACTACTTTGTGATAGGACCAGAGTCAAATGGACAGTTAGGAGTGTCACTAGTGATAGGACCAGAGTCAAATGGACAGTTAGGAGTGTCACTAGTGATAGGACCAGAGTCAAATGGACAGTTAGGAGTGTCGAGGAAACCTTGACAAATACATAGACATGGTTTGTGTTTGACATTAAAAATAAGTTAAGCATGACCTGGTTTATGTAGGCCTAAGTGTTTTGATATTTCTTTTAACTGATAAAACAATATTATAATCTAAAATGTACACATTTACATTTAAATGTTGATTCTCTATTGGTATACAGTATATATTTTCTTTGCTGTGGTCAGCCCCACTAACTTGCTGTTGATCTGAGAATACCGGCGGGAGGTTCGACCCACCAAAGTGACTCCTCTTTTTCTCCGAGAGCTCGCTATTTCTCAGAAAACAGTTTACAAGATGTTGAACTTCTCAGGGGTTTTACATTTTCAGAAAAAAACCTTTCTGAAATAGTTCAATTTGTTCATGTATTCCTCAGCCAAGACATGTGTTTTGAGTCTGATTGTGTCAGTTTTGACATTTGATATAAAATCTGATTTATTTTATATCCAACAAATAAAATTTGACAAAAATAATTATATAAACTTAGATGATATTGCTCTAGACGTTGCGGAATAATGTTTACAATAAGAGCTCAACAACCAGAGAATGAGTCAGACGGTGTTGCGTCATGACGAGGGAGAGGGAAAACCACAGACCTTGGAGCAGTCGTCCGTGAACAAACGACAGTGATCAGGTGATCAACGAATATATCTAGCAGTTGTCGCTGTTTCTTCACAGAGAGTTGTAAATATCATGACTTAACTGCTGATATAACAACTATAGGACATTTATTCAGATTGGACCAGATCCTTCAACTAGTTCATAGATCAGTTAATATCTTCAACCCTAAACACTCGACTTCCCTAACAATGTGTGTTTTTACCTGTTTTTAATTTAAAACAAGATTTCCCTCGTTTATTGACCTAAAGAGAGAGAGAGAAAAACTTTTGATTTATTTAATAATAATAATATTTAGCACCGCGTCTTACTACCCGTTCGGGTTATACGCTTTTAAGTACTAATTACTTTAATGGATTAGGACTTGGGAAGGTTGAATTAGAGGAAGTGAGCCCGCATTTGCGTGGAGGGAGAGTGGAAAACCACTTAGGAAAAACCACCCCCTGTTCACCCGACCGAGATTCGAACCTCGATCTCCCCGAACTCAGCACGACAAGCGCGTTAGCCAACTACGCCACCGAGGTGGGTTAACCGAGAAAACAAATGAGCCTAAATATCCATTAAAATACTTATATATCCTGTGATCGGTTTTATATGTTAAAGTAAGAGAAACGGATACTATCTGTATAACCAGCAGCTCTGGCGTAGCGCTGTCGCCAGTGTTACCACCTTGAAAATAATATTGCATAACGTGGTATTTGCCAAATCACAAACAAATTGTGTTTATTTTAAAAAACCTTTAATTTGTTTTAATGGTTTAAAACATTAGAATGCACGTAAAAATGTGTGTTATCGTAAATGTGAATTTCGCATGTTCCTAGAAATGAGTGTTTATTGCTGTCAAGATTTATAATTAATGTGTGTGTAGCAATGGAATTAGCTAATTATTATGAGTGTTTTTAATTGATGCTTTGTTATTTCAGTCTTACTCTGACGGATGACGGTCTTTAGACAGTTTTAGGACTTGTGGACAGTCAAGAAAATAACTGTTTCACGACTGGCAAATGTGTTAATCTTTGTAAAAGCCTTCACGACAGTAAATGTCTAGTGTCTAGTAGTGGGCCACCGCACCTTGGAGCACCCTGGGGTGAAGGCTCCAGGGACTGCAAACAGGATCCCCTTCTTCTCCTTTAAACAGATCTGCGGCGTTCACTTTGTTGGTTGGGTTGTCCTCGTACAGATCCACGCTGGGAACTCTATCCCCGGCCTGTGAACAGATTATCAGGTCACACAACAAAACAAAGTTTAAATAAACTGTAATTTGACTAAAGGGTATCCGTACTTTGAGGGTTAGTAATAGTAAGGTAATTTTAATAATACTACCACTGCGCCAGCCACTTACAGTGAACTCATCGCTTAGCAGACAAGGGCGTAACTCCAAAATTCGCCGTTTGGAATTATTATTATTATTATTAGCACCGCGTCTTACTACCCGTCCGGGTTATACGCACTTACGCTAATGTGTAATGGTAGGGTGTGTGAGATGAAATGGAGGACCTACAGTTTAACGTGGAATCCGAACCACGGTGGAGGCCTGGCATTCCCCACATTCACTAGATGCTTTTGAATTATGACCACCGTGAAATTCCCCATATCAAAATCTGCAAGCCCTGAGTAACGTTACCGCCAGTGTTCGTCGGAAAACAAAACATCGAGGTAACAACAAACAAAGACTTAAATGACAAAAATCGAAAATGCCTCTCCTGAAAAATCAAGAAATTGGAGTTACGCACTTAAGTATGGCAGAGCTCGCACCATGTGACCGTGTCAACCAATGAAATAGCCAGAGACTTAGTCCAGTAGAATAGCCTACAGCAAGCATCAAGCAGTCAGATGATCAATTAAACCATTTAAAATAGTCCAGGGTGTACTTGAAAAGTAGGTTATGTACAATCACAATATATTTATATTTAAAACACAAACTTTCACAACCATTGGTGCTTTTATCGCAATGCTCACGCACATTTTTGCTTAACTGTGATTGGTAGTCCATTTAAAACCAGTAATTCTTATAAAGTTAAAGTTAACCAACTTCTACAAAGTAATAACTTAAGAATAAAACCTTTGTAGACAGATCAATCTGATATTGTGGTGTCAATTTCTTACAGACCACGGACTACGGAGTCCGAAGAAGGGGCTTTAGTTGCGAGTGTTGGCACATTATTCATTCGCTAGTAGGCCCACTTTAAAATACCTTTTGGTTTTAAGTTATGGAGTTTTAAGATGATTTTAAATCAATTTTTATAAAGGGACGACAATTAAAATAAAATGCCTCTCAACAAATAAAAATGAATGTACATGAGTGTAATATTCTCCAGATATTATTTTAATTTACAACAAGATTAGCAATCGGCCAATTACACTTAATGATGTTGCTCAAATTAGGTTTGCTAATGCAAAGAGTAGACCTTCATAGCCTTGAAGAAACCTTAAATTAATAAGAAAATCCGGCAATTTGTAGCCATGTCAACTAACCTTAACCATTCTTGAAGAGCTCGAGATAAATGTACGGCTAAGAAGTTTTAAAGAAGTCGGGTAAGTGACGCTAATAGAAAGTTTGTGAAAGCTGAACATTTGATTTACAGAATTTTTTTTTTTTTTTTAATAAGTGTGACCTTGAAACTTGAAGGGGAATTAAATATGAGGATATACTCCTTATAGGGAAATTATAGCCTACAAAATACTAGGTGATAAATAAAGGCACTGAATAATATTTCGATAGCTTAGTTCAACTTTCGCCGCTACATAATCTCTGTAATATTGAAGAGATAGATCGTACGATGCACTCATCATAGAGAAGCTAAGCATAGTAAGTTAAACCGAAAGTATAGTGTTCCTTAATAGTCTTCATTTGTTTTTAAAATGCAAATAAAGCTATGTTTAATCCAAACAATTAAATGTGTTTGGATATATCCTTATGTAAAATATGTTACAATTGAGTTAAGTTCTAATAAATTTGGGTTTTAAAGACATTTTTTTTTCGGGATGTGACCTAAACAAGCTTTACCTGGAAAATCTATGTGCTTACCTTACAAGTTTCCACTATGGCGTAGCGTACATCAATAAAACAAACCATACTATATATAATAGAGTAATAACTAATAAGTCAAAATTATTGATTCTTTATTTGGTTTATAAAAAGAGCCAAGTGCCTCGTACATAGTATAATCATCCTAGTATCGGCGTGGATCGAAACCAATTAGTTTTAAACATTTAGGGTATTGAAAAAAGTGTACAGAAATTTATTAGATGTCTTCATCCGGTTATATCTTTAAAAATTTGAAACAGGCTTTAACTAGCTATCATGATAGCAATAATTTATTATATTAAAAAAATTAATGGTACGGCGCAACTCACCGACTTTCTCTCTCTCTGTAAAGTACCCTAAAAATCATTTTTATGGGAAAATGAAAATAGCCAATTTATTTATAATATTAATCAACCCCTAGATACGAATTTTAATCAAAATCATTGAAGCAGATTTTGAGAAAACCTATTTTTTATTTTCGCCCCTTATAAAACTACTATTAATTTTAAGTTTTAATAGACACACAGACAGACGGCATTGCAAAGACTATTTTTTAGGGTTCGGGGGGTCATGAGACGTCGACATCCATCAACATTTCAGATTAGATTTTTTTTACGGTCGCAATAATTAAACTTTAATGTCCAAAAAGTTAAAAATATATATATAATTGCGTATAGATTGAAAGTTATTGATTTTATAAAAATATGTTTCGAATAAAATATTTGTATTATAAATATATATACATATTTGTAATGCTAAGTAATTTTATATCTCAAATAGTTTCGGAGATATTATAAAAATTGTTAATTTACGCATCAGACCGGAGCCCTTAAAGCCATTTTACCGAAATATTGAGAGTAGCCATTTTGTTTGGAATATTTATTAATGTTTATAAATGAAATTTAATTAAAATTGTTAGAGCCTATTTTGAGAAAATCGACTTCTTCTCNGGAATGCCAGGCCTCCACCGTGGTTCGGATTCCTCGTTAAACTGTAGGTCCTCCATTTCGTCTCACAATCACCCTACCATTACACATTAGCGTAAGTGCGCATAACCCGAACGGGTAGTAAGACGTGGTGCTAACAATAGTAATTTAACTGAAGAGCGTGGACGGATGGACCGAATGGACTGAGGGAATTGGAAAATTAGACAGGGTAGTGTTTGTGGAGATGTTATGGCGGTATGGCGCCTTGATCTGGTCTAAAATACAGTCATTAATTTCATCAGCAGATTCGTTTTAACTTACTTCTGGATTCACGAAAGAGATTTGTTAAGACGTATATAGGGATAAATAAAATGGACCAGTTCCTGCATATTCTTGACCACGACGTTTATCTAGGAGCTATTCAAGGGCACCTTGCCTTAATGCTCTAAGAAAAATCTATTTCCAAGTTCAGCATCATATAGATAAATAAGTTTTGTTTCTACCTTCTTACACGGTACAGGCAGAGCCACCTGTTGTTTGACAGGGAAATCTCACAACGTATGTGCCTATGTGGGATATTATCAGGCAGGCATTGACCTCATCAGTTCTAGTGAATCTCAAAATTACCGGTAGAGTTTGTAAAAAGTCTTCAGAGATCAATACGGTGACGTACATAGCTAATTCTGAGATCTCTCAGAGCTATATCTAGATCTTAAATTATTATTAGCACCGCGTCTTACTACCCGTTCGGGTTATACGCACTTACGCTAATGTGTAATGGTAGGGTGATTGTGAGATGAAATGGAGGACCTACAGTTTAACGTGGGATCCGAACCACGGTGGAGGCCTGGCACTATCTTAAAATAAGTCACTCCACTTTTTAGTACAAATAACCATTAACAAACCCGAATGTAAAGTGTCTGAAGGTTTGGTTTGGAGGAAGTGTAACCACATTTGTACGAAGGGACCAGAATGTAATACTGTCCTTTTGTAAAGTCGGCCTTAAATTAGAGAAACGGGGGGAATGAAACACAGGTTTTAACAATTTTTTGTTTTATTCATCCCAATTATCTCTGCCAATCAGTTCCAAAATTGCTTACATTTTCTTTCACAATGAATTTCACACCCCTAGCAAATACATGTTGACAAATGGAGCCATATCACTCAATCCGGGGAGTTTTCTCGAGAATCCAAAGCACAAAAATATGAACTGGATCAACAGATAATTTAGTGGAACAATCTTTGAATAAACTGAAATATTATTGATTTAATTTGTCTACAAACCGTTATCACCCCCCAGAAGAAACAATAGCAGGAGTTGAAATATATGTTGAGTGATATGCTCCACGAGGTCAATGCGCCCAATGAAACACTCTCCGATCAAACTTTGTTTACACCTTACATAAATAGGAATTTCTTAGCCACACATTCGTTTGATTCAAAGGGAGATTAAACTCGTTTTAACAATTCTAGAAATTTTGACTTTTAATCGGATTTGCCAATTTTTGCAATTTTAAGTTATTTCCTTGTTTTAAGGTTTCTGTATAGTTTCTAATAAACTAAAAAAATATAAACATTACTACAGAAAAAAAAATCATTTCGGACGTGTAATTAATTTAATCTGTCAAATATAAAACAAAGAGAGCAAATGAGTTCCTCTAGTGCATATGTAGTTTATCTGCCGCAATAATTGTAGGATTGTCTACTCGTATGGATGTCGGATCAAAATCACACAACACGATTTTAATACATTCTCTTAAATTACTTTTTCCAACATTTTCCACTTAGAGATTACAACCATTTTGATTTGACATCCCAAATATGTTTTCGTAGGTTTAAATAAAAATAGTTAATATTTATTGAATATGAAATATTGAACTAGATGCGAACACTGATAATCAAACAAGACATTCATTTATAGAAAACTACGAGTTCAGATTTTCTTTATAAAAAGAAATTATAATTATCTAAATTAAAAAATGTTTTTTTCCATTCAATGCACTTTTTTGACTGACAAATAATCGTAGCTATGTTCATTAGCAATGTTTAGCATAAATAAAAAATAGCAATTATGGTAAGATGGAAACTCAAACACAATATATTTAAATTCAAAGCTTAATTTAAAAACAGATTTAGCTCCAAACACAATCAGAAACAAAATATCTTTGTATAGCAATGTCTTACGTTAGGTCTGTTATATCAGTCGTATATCTATAAAAGCAACAAATATATCTCAATCAACGGTTATGTGAAAATACAATCAATAAAATGGAGAAAGGATAACAGAGTTTGCAAACAAGACTTGTAAAAAAAAATATTGTTCAGACAAAAATCTCATATTAACATTTTATTGAAAACTGTCAAAATGTCTGCTTAAGTTGGGGAGCAAATAAGTTGCATTTCAAATAGAACGGATAGTTATTTAATATCTTTGAAAAGAAACATGAAAAATGTTGGGTAAATCTGCAGTGTGACAAACTTTAAACATTACATTCTCATTTAAAGGTAATATCGGACCAGACCCCTGCAGGTGCTCAAATATTCCTGGTGACTGACAAAAAAAGGTATCTACTGTTTTAGGATTAAAAACCTTGAAAAAAGTGAAACTATATATTTAACGATTCGCCAAAAATGTCTCGGTTCTAAGATCAAAGAAGAGGTTCGTCAATGTTTAACAAAGTATTAACAAAACAAAAACCAGAGGATTATTTTAGTGGTTTCAATACCTTTTTAACTATTAACATAATAAATACCAGAGGATTATTTTAGTGGTTTCAATACCTTTTTAACTATTAACATAATAAATACCAGTTCAAGTAGGCGGAGATCAAATTGAAAAGGGTGTACGGTAGATAGTAAAGTAGTAAAAAAGTTTATCAGTCGAAATGCAACCAAAGTGAACTTGTTGCTAAACAATCTAATACTGATCTGAGATCTCTAACAATACATGATGACAAGGAAACGTGATTTTCATAGACTTAATACTAGAAATAGTCTAGTTTTATAAATAATAATAATAATCTTATCAGTCTAGAGCCAACTCTAACTTTAATTTATAGCATGAATGACTTGGTAATATTCTGTTTACCTTGCTTGGTTACACTGGTGTAGCTTATAAGAGAGCAACAGAGTAAGCCCCTTCTACAAACTTTTAGGTCAGTACGTCTGTAATCTACATCGTCCGTATCCGTGACCATGTCAGATATTTCTCTCAGTAAAACTCTACAGCAAGCCCCAAGAGGTCAGATAATTTAAAACAACCAGTCAAGAAAATGTCCAGGATGTACTTGAAATGTAGGTTAAGTATAATCATAATAAATATATTTATAAGAGGATTTGAACTATCAAACTTAAAATTGGCAACAGAGCCTTTCACTCCCAGTGGTTCTTTTATTTTAACATGTGTGCAAATGTTTGATAATTGTGATTGTTAGTCTTTAGAACGTTGTTGAATCAGGACTCGAGACGAAGCACTGATACCGTTGCATCGGTTTCTTAAAGACCACAGATTTATCAAGTCTGCAGACGGGGATTAATCAGCCAAGGTATGACAAATATTCTACACTAGCATAGCATGTTGTCTTGTCTCGACAAAATAACGAAACATTGACATTCATCAACAGGACATTAATTTTGTTGATCAGTTTCTGAAGTGAACAAGGTAGTAATAGTTGGTACAAAAACAAATTGTCAGAAGTTACCAAGAGCTAGATAATAAGTGATTGGCTGAGCGATGCCGACAAGTTCTAGTCGAGCATCGCAGGCTACTCTTCCTAATTACAACCAGACATTACAAGACTGGTTCAATATGATGACGTGACAAAGACATTCTCAGAGAGCTATGAAAACACCTTATTGTAGATTAAAACTTATTTTACCACAAAAATACGCACACCCCTTTCTGAAGTTTATATTAGGTGTGCTTTATGATTTAAATGTTTCATTTGGAAATAATGTTGGGACCTACCGTTCAAATATCAGTTTTAGGTAATTATCAACATTCTTAAGATAACTTCCTTAGTAAAATTACAATACAGCTCGGTGGAGTCTTCCTTTAAATATCCGAGAATACTCGACCTGAGCTGCATATGAGGATTATTCACGACCTACCAACTTATGTTAGTTTTCGGGCCTTTCATGGTTTATTTTGTCACAAAGATAAAGCAATTATCTTTTTCTTTCTTTCTAAGATTTCAACTACACAAAGTAAAAATTGTAGTTGAAACTAAAAAACTGTAGCCTAGCCATTTAAAACCCCAAAAATTATTCATTGCAATTAAATTATTACTTTATTTGGAATTTTAATACCATTCTTTGTGGAATAGGTCCCCAAATAATCTTAGTCTGCTGTCAGTACAGCTAAATGCTAATTGCAACTGGGGCACGGTTGCACAAACCTCCCCTATTTCAAGGTCGTCCAAAGAACACTAAAACCGTCACAATGTTATAGACCTTACATGTAAAATATGAGATTTAAAGAAACAACCAAATGATGATGTAATTGTATTCAGTCTCGATATTCCAAGACAACATAAATATAGACATTTATTGAGGTCAAAGTTCACAATGTTTAGATAAGGGATGAATAATCAAACTATCTCTGATGTGAAATTCTCGAGGCAAGAACTATTTCCGTGATACTTCAAATAAATCAAAAAAGGACACCAAAATGTTGTAATTTAAGACTAAGAAGGATAATTATGTAAATGTAAACGTAAATACCTCATAAATCAAGTTTACTTTCAACACACACACACTATGTGGCCCTAATTTGGTCATAGTTAAAAAAAAAAGTAATTATAGATTAAGAATTCCAAATACTTACAAATTGAGTTTGGAGGGCCACACCCAAATTCAACTTCAAACATAAAAGCCAGCTGGAATGAGATCACCAAAACTGTTAAAAAAACTTGTCCCGGGTATTTCTATGAGAACAAAACTTGACATAATTACTAATTACAGTTTAAAAGTGGCGTCCATTCCTAACTGGCTCCATTCTGCACCAAAAAGATTTCAAAACATCGTCGGCAAGTTCAGCACCGACTCTTGAGAAAAGATACAACCAGCAAAATTTGACCATGTTATTGGAACAAAAGGAAGCTGAATAGTTTGGTTAGATCAAAACACGGTTCTTCATCTTTCAGGTGCAGAATTTTAATATTCTTTTTTATAAAGGTCACAAAGAACCTTTCATGGCAAGTGCTGTTGAATATTAAGAGTTTTAAAAATAAACCTATTACAATTATTATTGATTGGCTTGCACTTGCCAGTTGTGCAGCTGTTCGAGTTTCGGATGTTGGCAACTCGACGCTGGAGGTAGACTACGGGTCGTTAGTAGTCGCTGCTAGTTCACCACCTCCAGCAAGTTTGGATCTCCGTAGAATATATATCTATACATAGGTACTAGTTGCACCTTTGTGAACATGTATGTACCAACCCATGTTCAAGCAGTCTTACCACTTTGACAAGCACCAGTCTTCTTTTGTGCCTAAAGTATTACCTTCTTTGATAATATTCATCTACATACGTCACGTACCAATCACAAAACTTTCAATGTCCGCGTGAAAAAAAAACTTCTCTAGAGTATGATTCTTGCACATTTCAGTCAAACGAAACTACACATTTCATCAACATTTCTCACCATCTTGTTAACTTAGTTCAGGACACGCAAGTTTTCTTCAAACATTTATATATATAAAAAAAAATATTTACGATGTTCACTTTAATTATATACAAGTCTTCGTTAAACGGTAAGAGGTGCGCAACACCATCCTTACAAACTATATACACCGAATAAAAAAAAAAGTTCCAAGGTTCTCAAGAGACGATTTGCCGAATTTAAAGTTCATTGTTCACTGCGTGAATAGCAAACAGGGTCGAATGTCACTCAAAAAACCAATATTAAGATTGCAGATCTTGAAAACTTTGAATAAGAACAAAAACAAGATTAAAATAAATTTGGAAAAATTGTGCATTCTCATAATCAAATAAAGCTTGTATCCAATTTTGTTTCGGACTTTATGTTAACGAATCTACCATGTATATTTCTGTTTAATGGCCTAATTGAAAATGAACTACGGTCGTAATTTACAACCCAGTGATCTTCGAGCGTCCAAACACCCAGTTTGCTATCCACTCCAAAGCTGCATTAATATGTGGTATTGCTCGACAAGATAACACCTTAATATTTATTTGTACATGTGTGGACAGAGTCTTTAGAATCCTTGAGACATATGAACATATGTTCAAGTGTAATAATGGAAGTAGAATGTAGTGACAAATAAACCAGTATGTTCGGTTTGGTAATTAAAACAGAAATTAGTTTTGAGAAAGTGGATTTCCCACATGCTAACGACTATTCCAAAAGACAAATTAAATTGTATGACCCCGAAGCAGGGTTGTCTAAGTCAATCGAGGAAGGAATAATGTTTTGGGAGATCCAAAGTTGTTGCACAAAATAATAACAAAACATTATTCCAAACCTCGCGTTCCCGGGAAGTTAAATAAATTAATAAAGTTTTATGGTGTTAATTTTGTCACTAAAACTACTTCCAGATTTCAGTGCAATCTCGTACAAAAATAAATTTATAAAACTAGTCCCTCCGCACACAACTCCATTGAGAGAATAGTCGCAAATACTCTGATGAAAACCTTGTTATCCTCTTCTCAACTAGTCGGACATTTTAAATAGTTTTGATACTATCAATGGAGCTGTGTATCTCAGTCTAGAAAATATGGGCCAAATCAGTTCTGCGCTATTCTGGCATCTCTATAAATAGTATAAAAATCTAAATAGAAGTCTTTTTTTTCTTCTTCTTCGCATCAATGATCGCTCTTACAAAAAGAACTTTCGAAACATGAAATGAAAACTTTTTCTTCTTTTAACAAAACTGTTAGTTTTTGATATTTACTGATCCTTTAAGAACCCGTCATGACGTATCACCAATATTTAGAAGTGATATTCCATCATCTCATGACGAATCCTAAAAGGAAGTGTAAATATCCAATAAACGGTGGCCACAGACGTCTTCCAAAGTTTACCAACTGTTGGTTGGTTTAAAAGTTCTGCCACTTTTTTTTTGTTGCTAACCGAACTGTAATGAAACGATGCTTGAAATTATTTACAAGATGAGAAATGGACCGACGATGAAAAAGTAAAAGTACACATGATAAAGAAAATTGTCACTGGATATTGCATAAATAATGATTTGAATGAGTTCCCTTCGATTCAGGGCTCTTTCTGGAACACTCGAGTTTACTTGCTGACGTTCCCTTCCTCGATCGCGTGAGAGTCGTCGAGCGTCTTCGGAACATAAAGAGACGGGTCAATCACCTGAAACAAGTGGTAAACATTGGGCTACAGTCGAGAAACAAGGCTAGTTCAGGGGAACAAGTGGTAAACATTGGGCTACAGTAGAGAAACAAGGCTAGTTCAGGGGAACAAGTGGTAAACATTGGGCTACAGTCGAGAAACAAGGCTAGTTCAGAAGAACAAGTGGTAAACATTGGGCTACAGTCGAGAAACAAGGCTAGTTCAGGGAAAAAACTAGTATTAAAATTAGCTTAACAGCAACAAACCAATAACGTGCAAAATGATAGTTCTGGTGTTTCACAGGCGGATAAAAGGATTAGACAAATTAAGAAAGATTTAGGCATTATGAGCCTAATAAATGGCAAATTCGTTAAGTTTTTACTTAGAGGTATATTAAGGATCTCAAGAAGAATACCTTTAAAAATTTAGGGTTTTATTCTATTCGGGCCAATACGGTATAATGTTGGGAGCAAAGCCCGAAAACGGCCGATGGACAGAATTCGCTCAATTCTGTGATTGAACGTTTTAAAATGACCAAAATCTCAAGTACTACTCAATTTCAGGCTTTGGCCATCTTCAAACAGCCAAACCTAGGCTAGGCCTATTAAACGATCAAAGCCTGAAATAATATTTATAAACATTTTAGTTTTTTTATCGGCCAAACTGAGAATGTGGTGTGGACCAAACCCCATGAATTTAAAAGGGCAAGTGGATCCTTTGATATACAAAGAGAACTGGACCAACCTTTCAAATTTATTTTAGACCTAAATTATCAAACCCACACTAACCAAATTTGTATTTTTAAAAGAATAGCCTTACTTCAGGCTTTGGTCATTTTAAAATGTCCAATCCTAAGAATGAGCAAAAAAATCTGTCAATTGGCTGCTTTAGGGCTTTGCATCCAACTTATATATCAACATTGTTTTTAGCCAAAGCTAAGATTAAGCTTTACTACCCGACAGAGGCATGGAAGCTTAAAAAAATATATCAGCTTTTATTTTTTAATAATAAAATAGAAGAAATCACAAATTTGAGCAATATTATATTAATATTCGTATGGAACAATTGCAAACCTACAGTATTACAAAAAGTTGTACAATCTTGGGTTCAAGACCATCCTTGAGCCATTAAGATCGCAAACAGTGGCTGGAATTAAATGCACACACAAAATATGCTATTTTTTGCAGCGTTTCAAAATAAATGTTTTCTGGCTTTCACTTTTATTCAAACCAATTATTTTATTTTTAAAACATCACATATTGAGTGAAAGCCACCTAAGTTGTTCACTAGTGTATGATAATGGTCTGTGAAATAATACAGTTTAGAGCCGGGCCTAAAACTTTCTTGACAGATCAGAAAAGGACGTTTCATTTATAAACAAAATGAGGGGGAATCCAGAAATCATCACATCTGTCCGTATTTATAAGAATGTTAAAACTAGTGGGGCGTGTTCAGATACCTTGGGTATTGGCTTGATCTCTGTTCCCAGCTCCTGTTCGATGCGGTGAAGGGCAAATCTGTCTTCGTACGTTATCAGATTAATGGCAATGCCCAGATGCCCAAACCTGCCCGAACGTCCGATGCGATGCAGGTATGTCTCCGCCATTTTAGGGAAGTCAAAGTTGATTACCACATTAACAGCTTGTACATCGATACCTCGCGTGAACAAATCTGAAAAACACAACGTCCAACAAGTGATGCGCGCTGTTGGGATAAAAACCCACATTCACCAGAGAACGCGCGCGCCACTCATGTGATAAGACAAAACAACATCTTCATTGGTAAAGATATAGTTTCATAATGGTTTGATTGTATTTGCTAAGAGAAACTTAAAAAAAAACATACAACTGCGTCAAAACGGTCTATTTATTTACAAATCATTGATGCCATGGAAGTTTCTGTGAACAGTGATGCCAACTTGGCTGTTGAAGAAAGAAAACTTCTATGATGAGAAGTTCAGTTGAAAACCCGTTAGTGTGCGCAGTGTTGAAAATGGCACTATAATTAATTCACAAGCTAAGTTCACCTGGATGACAGCTTGAAATGTTACTAGAAGTAATCCCTAATATATCACTACGCCAACAGCTGACATCTATCACTTTGGATGACTGTAATGAAAACAGGTGGTAATATATTAATGTGATAGTTAACCAGAGTAATTGAGGTCAATATTATTTATATATTTATTTGATGTCGGACACAAAGTTTATTTATAGTTTTATTCCACTTAAAAAAATATTCACACCAATTTCATAAAAACCTCTAACGAACATAGCTTCAAAATGGCGACTGACGAATCTAAACCATGTGATTGAACACGACGGTAAACAAGTTGTTTACAATGATGCAGACAAGCAGTTGATGAAAATATTTTATTCAGTTAAATATTTCAAAATACGATAAAATAATCATAAAATCATGTATTGCATGTAAAAAAAATGACAAATTTTCTCTTTTCCAAGTAAATACGTTGCCTGTATTAAAAGGTATTTATTTGTGTAATATATTACACAAAATCAATAATGTTCCAAAACGGAAAATAAGTACTTTTAATTATGTTTAAAATATTGTTTCGAGTTGGATAAAAAGAAATTATTTAAAAAAATGAAATAGTAAGAGAAAACTTAAGTTCACGTTATTTTAAATGTAATATATAACAGGTAATTAAAGATCTTTACATTTATAACAAAACACCGATCTTTTACAAGTGTTGGCAATCCAAAACCTAAAGATATGATTTTCGAACTGTCATCCAGGTAAAAACCTATCGTGAACGGACTTTACAAATCATAACCTTAAGGACATGATAAATTTAAGAGGTTACATTTTATTCCTAAGGCTATTTAAGAAGTAAAAACACAGATAAGAAGATACACATTGACATTCTTATAGGTCTCAATATACATTTCATCTACCTACTCTAAAAGGTATGTCCTATCTTATAAACTACCCCATACCCTAATCTGTCAAGGTATGATTGAGCTACCTCAACAGGTTAAATAAAGTTTACATAAAGCGGTCAAATTTACATTAAAAGTTTCCCAGAAACAATTCTCTGACAGATCAGAATAGGACGTTTCATTTATTCAATAAATGAGGGGGAATCCAGAAATCATCACATCTGTCCGAGGTGCTTAGCTCATGCTTTCTGAACCTACTGATTATATCAGCACACAAGATTCTCTGAGCAAGAGCGAAAGAGCCTCCCAATATTGCTGGAAAAGGTATCACTCAAGAAATATCCCTTGGATATACCCCTGGCTGGGTTTCAACCAAAAGCTGACAAATTCGCAGGTTTTACTTTACCTGAGCAGACAAGATTCCTACAAAGACCCGCTCTGAAGTCATGGAACACCCTGTTTCGATGAGCTTGCGCCATCTTGGCGTGGATATAGTAACAGCAGTAGCCAAGCTCGGTGATCTTCTTGGCCAACAGCTCAACTCGCTGTGTTGAGTTGCAGAAGATTATACTCTGGTTGATTTGTAGCTGCGGGCAGAGAACATTTACTGTCAATGGAAGCAGGAGGGCACACAGCCGGCATCTTTTGAATCTGCCGACATTAGTTTGAGGGGCGGACACCAGGGTGCTCTTAGCAGTACAACTGCAGCTGAGTGTTATATTATTAGCACCGCGTCTTACTACCCGTCCAGGTTATACTCACTCTTAATGTGTAATGGTAGGGTGATTGCGAGATGAAATGGAGGACCTACAGTTTAACGTGGAATCCGAACCACGGTGGAGGCCTGGCATTCCCCACATTCACAAGATGTCTTGTCAGAGGTGAAGGAAGGGTTTGGTAATCAGATAAATCTGTGCCGGGACCGAGGATTGAACCCCGGACCCCTAGCACAGGAGTATTTCACTGATAGATATAGGACTTTATCTAAATTATAACTTTTAGTCTTTGAACTTATTGCATTCAAATTTTTACATAAACTAGCTAACATGTCTGCCAATCAGATTTATAATTATACATGCCCATTTTTAATTCTAATACGACATCACTTGCCAAAATATCCAAAAGAGGAATTTATCTGCCAGATAAAACGTATTTATCCATCACATTTTTATCGGGAGGTTTAAGTACCTGATAACATTTATCTGCCAGTTAAAACTGTCGTTACCATAGTGACGCGTTGTTTTAAATGAGATTTTGCCCATCAGAATCGGTTTTTAGGTTAAAATCTTGGTTCACGTGTTTAGTAGGCACAGGCCCGGGCTCTAGCTATATAATATAAAGTTAGAACATTTAATTCACACTTTTATATAAACCGACAAGCTATTTGTACAGTTATAGTTGTATAACAACAAATACAATAAACGAAATGTTGTACCCAACTATCGCATACATTTTGTCAAGACACCAAAATTAGTACTTGCAAGACATGTTAGCTTCTACAACCACGTGACGCCATCTGTGTCCTTGCACTCGTTTAGCCTTTCTTCACGGTTTTTAAATGTGAATTAATATGAAAAAAGAACATTTCAGAAAATTTAAAACCATGTGAAAATGGCAGTGAAGAAGTGAGAATTAAGTGCCTACAGGAGGTTTTGAGTTAATTATTTTGATTTCTATCGCTGTATTTATAAATTAATCTGATAACGTATCTTTTTTTAGCACCGGGTCTTACTACCTGGTCTGGTTATATGTTCAAATACTAGTTACACTAATGAGTTAGGAATGGGGAGGGTTGGATTTAGAGGAAGTGAACCCGCATTTTTGTGGAGGGAGGGTGGAAAACTATTTTAGAAAAATAACCAACTCACCCAAGTGAGATTTGAACCTAGATTTTCCCATTTTCAGCAGTCTAGCTCAACACAAAACTTACGCGTTAGCCGACTACACCACCGTGGTGGGTATTATATTACTATTATTATTAAAATATGTGAGACAGTCATCAGAAACAACTCAAAATACTTTTTGTATGTAGATAATAGGACATACACGAGACAGTATGGACATGTAATGGTATGTAGGAACAAGGCCGCCAAGAAAGAGATGGGAGGAGAGAGAGAGGAGAAGAATGGAGGAAGGATAGAGGGAGATTGAGGCATTTTATTAAACTGACGCGACCACGGACTGGAAACAATTGATTACGATACAATTTGATCAAATCCAAGCTCGATTAGACAATCAGGAGCTTCATGAAAAGCTTGTTCGAAATAAACTGTTGAAAGAACTGTTGCCTGAAAACCTCGAAAACTTGAATGTATTACCTTAGAAAATAGTGTGTTGAGGCAGTGCACTTTCTGTCTCTCTTGCACAAACGCGTAGTACTGAGTAACACCCTTGAGCGTCAACTCCTCCATCAAGTTGATCTCGTAAGGATCCCGTAAGTGCTTGTCCTGAAAATACCAAAAGCCTACAAGTGTATTGTGTATCAATTTCCCCTTTGATTCCTTCAGGAAGTTGTGATATAATAAAACATAGTACAGTCAGTGCAGAGAAAACTGTTCCTCTCCTCCACGTGTTCAACTCACCATGAATTGTTTCACCGTCAGGGGGAATGTGGCCGAGAAGGTTTAACTCACCATGAATTGTTTCACCGTCAGGGGGAATGTGGCCGAGAAGAGCAGGATCTGCCTCTCCTTGGGGAGTCGCGAGATGACGTGGTCCAACATGCCCTTGAAGTCCTGCGACAGGAGTTTGTCCGCCTCGTCCAGAACCAGGATCTTGCAGTGCTCCATGTTGGCCACGTTCTTGTCCATCAGGTCGAGAATACGTCCGGGCGTGGCAATTATCACCTGGACCTTCTGGTAGATCCTCATTATGTCGTCTCTGAGATTAGTGCCCCCCGTCGTCACCATCACCTTCACCTCCATGTGCTTTGCGAGCTCGATACAGATCTGACTAGTTTGTAGGGCCAACTCTCGGGTTGGAACGATCACGAGGGCTGGAATCACCACAGACACGTACAGTTTCATTCAGATAGAAGAGAACATTAAATAACTTATTATTATTATTACTATTAGCACCGCGTCTTACTACCCGTTCGGGTTATACGCACTTACGCTAATGTGTAATGGTAGGGTGATTGTGAGATGAAATGGAGGACCTACAGTTTAACGTGGGATCCGAACCACGGTGGAGGCCTGGCATTCCACACATTCACAAGAAGTCTTGTCAGAGGTGAAGGAAGGGTTTGGTGATCAGATAAATCTGTGCCGGGACCGAGGATTGAACCCCGGCCGCCAGCACAGAAGTCTGACACCTTACCCCTTGACCGCCAGGTCTCCCTGCTCAGTAGTAAACGAAAGAGCGAATAAAGTCCACCCACCTTGAATACAGTCTTTCTTAGGATCCACCTGCTCCAAAACTGGGATGGAGTAGGCACCTGTCTTGCCCGTGCCATTCTTGGCGCGCGCCAGGACATCTTTGCCGGACAACGCGATGGGAATGCTGGCCTCTTGTATGGGGGATGGTTTCTCCCAGCCCTTCTCGAAGATACCCATCAGCAACTCTCGTTTCAGACAGAACTCCTCAAACTCGTTTCCTCTTGTGTCCGTTACGTCCTAGAGAAGAGAACACGTATTCGCTAGTTTCAGGTGTCCGTGTGAAGAGTTATCTCCCCGCCGCAGACTATATGAGCCAATGGAACGTAATACTTACACTTGTCCTCATTCGCTGGTCCTTGGGGGGGATTTTGAGCTTAGCTTTCCAACCAATGTCCTCCACTTTGTCGATCTCCCTGCAAGATAACCAACATCTCATCACCGCGTCTTACTACTAGTTCTGCTCACTTGCATACAAATGTACTAATCACACTCATGAGTTGGGTTGGGGTGAGGAGTCAAATTGAAAGGAAGTGTACCTGCATCCCCATTTGGTGCAGTAAAATGCTCTATCAACAGATGTCTTCGTGGGAAACCTCCGACATACTCACATTTTCTGGCTGTTTATGTTGTTTAATCCCGCAATGATGTGGTTGGAGTTTATGTGTGTTTCAGTCATCATCATGGGAGTTGAACTGGGACCTTACGATACTCTACAATATGTAGAATACAATGTTATCACTAAGTGTCTGTCTGTCTTGGTTTGCAATCCACGTTATAATTAGTATACTATCACAATATGAGTGAAGCTCTCGATGAGCTCCCAACTATCAAGTCTTGATCCTGGAAAACAACACAACATTATTATAGTCTTCACTAAACATGTTCAACACCTCAATATAACAGATAACAGCCTTTCCTTACACCTCCATTTCATTCTCTTTACTCTCCCTCTCCTGTCCAGTTTAATTACCTCCACATCCATCAGTTTCTCGGGACATGTCTACAAGAGCAGTTAAAACAGTCACTAAATGGACAGTCTGGATTTACAGATACACCTTGTCCTGCATAAACCTTGAGATGTGTTGAGTTTGATTGCTTGGGTTGTATTGAACAGAAACTAGACGACCCACGAGTTGTATTGAACAGAAACTAGACGACCCACGAGTTGTATTGAACAGAAACTAGACGACCCACGAGTTGTATTGAACAGAAACTAGACGACCCACGAGTTGTATTG
>CABFOW010002295.1:46621-76676 GCA_902141385.1 Timema californicum | reverse complement strand
GTCCCGGCACAGATTTATCTGATTACCAAACCCTTCCTTCACCTCTGACAAGACATCTTGTGAATGTGGGGAATGCCAGGTCTCCACCGTGGTTCGGATCCCACGTTAAACTGTAGGTCCTCCATTTCATCTCACAATCACCCTACCATTACACATTAGCGTAAGTGCGTACAACCCGAACGGGTAGTAAGACGCGGTGCTGATAATAATAATAATAATCGAATGTTCATTCGAGGTCCTGAATCTTACGAGTTATAATTTGCTAGCAAAAAATAATTTGTATCTCTATAATAAAAAATAAATTACAATACGTTTAGGATTGATTTTAGTATATTTTTCCATGCAAAGTCGTAAATGTGTGTGTACTCTGATGAAAATATTAGTTAGAATATTTTAATGTATTGACTTTTTTTTGTATTATTGAATTAACTGGGGGTCCGGGCAGTATATGTTATAAAATTCTCTGAGTTTTTCCAGGGCTGTATTCGAATAGTCTAGTTATGCGCCGTCACCTAGATCTGTCCGAAGAGTCATGAAGGTCGCCCTTGATCTAAAGGATGAAAGTGATACATTGTCGACACAACATTGGTGCGGTTTTTGATCGGTAACTACTCTTTTCGTCTGCTAGAGCTCAGTGAATCCATTACCCGCCATTTTATATAAGACTGTGGCCAGTGGTGTGTACTAATAATGTCTCGCCATAATGTCTTGTGAAATTCAAATATTGACATTTATTTAAAACGACTTTGAAGGGTTGGTTTCTTACCCGTTTTTGATTCTGAATTTTAATTATTCCCATTAATAATATATTAATTATATGAATAAGTTGGACAATCATTCTACATCTATCATTTAATATTGCCAACATTATTAAATTGTTTCTCGGCATGATGTACGGTAAACAAACATTGCTAAGAGAACAAAACAATTTAAACGTGTCAATTTTCAACAAAAATAAACAAATTTTAGTGGGCCATATTGGTTTCACGAAGCCTAAGTTACATCAGTAGAGTTAGTAGTAAAATGAACTAGAATACTTTTTCTCCAAATCACTACTAATTTTGGTAGAGTAACTGTCGACACGAAGAGTAGAGCAAGGATTGTGGAGGGAGTACGGGTGAGTAGTCTACTACTCCACTCTACTTTGACCGCGTCTATCTATCCCAAAAGGTTGACATTATGCTAGTAACAGAATAGTAAGCACTCTACCTCCGTACTCTTCCTACTAGATTTACCAACGTAAACTACGATTTAGATCCAATAGATGGTTCCTAAGACCACTGCTAGAGAGCAGCACTGTGGAACCAGGGATGTAGAAAGGTCGTGGCCGTTCAAATAGTTTAATGCAGTCTTAGTTGGTAAGTGTGTGGCAAGTGTTGATTCACCAAGGCTGCAATTCAAGGATCCTTGGACTATTCGGATACAGCCCAAGTCTCTGGACACTGATTAATAACAATTCAAGGTTGTTTTTTTTAATATTCTCTCAAAAGTGACCATAAAACGTTCAATATCCAGATAAAGGTGTAGGCCTTGCGATAAAACTTTACCAGGCCTGACAAGAGTCGGGAAAGATCGGCTGGTAATTACACGCAAGAGTTTAGTGATGGATCATTCATTGATAAAATTCCATGATGCAAATTTTGACACTAACACTTTGTTTATTTTTAATTAACAATTTTCAACTGGCAGCTTTAAGTTTAATTTCTTAGCAGTTTGTTTTTAAACCTGAATTTGGAGGAATGGAGTACACTAGTTAAGAAAGTCAAAGAGAGCATTTTAAATAATAATAATAATAATGCCAATTAAACGTCCATCGACAATCTAGAACAATCGTAGCACCCGTTTAAGTGGAGTGGATCTGATAACAATTAGAGTTCGACACAAAAACAAGGGAGATTAGCAAGAAAAATTTGACACAAAAGGCCCCAGAATTAAAAATGAACTTCAAAACATTATTTTGAATTTAATGAAATATCAGAGAGAAATATAAAAAGCTATCCCTATGAAATGTGTATTTGATTTAATGCAAAGTAATAATTAAATAAAAGGACATTACAAAATGGGGCAAATAAGCCTAAATTATAATTTATTTGTAAGTTGCCAACTACTGTACGCCCAAATTGGAGAGCAAGATTAACATTTTAATACAATACAAAAAATTTTATACTGGAATTTATATTACTCTGATTATCTTTAAAAAGAGTCTGGTGATAATAATTAACTGATTAAATATTGTGTTACTTCGATGATGCACGATTTAAAACCCAAACGAAACGGTTAATTTAAGATGGCGTTCAACGTCAAAATAGAAGTCCCCATTATTTTAGCTATTATACGACACTTTCAAAAACAATCATTTTAAATATACGACTAATAGTAGACATTTCAAATGCAATTGCAACTATATAAAATACTTACAGTAGGTACAGTTATGTAGCACATATGTCTAGTAAAACGAGAACATAAATTCTTACTTTGCAGTTTACTGCCAACGATATAAGTAGAGTTTCTCTTACACCTCAACCTCAAGGCTCTTAATTCTGAAACTGTTTCCCTAGCGGAGAAATAAGAAAGCTGTTTAAAACAATAGAAAATTTTAAAATCTTAAAATCTTAAATACCACCTAGTAAATTGTTAATAATAATACATGTAGTTTATTATTTATATATATCAAACATAAAACCTAAGCAAATTAGTAAAATTTTAGGTATGTATGTCAAACTAAGGACAGTATTCAAAGGTACGTGTGCAAATGTCTAGGTAGATGGCAGCACTCACAACATTACTAGGTGCTTTTATTCTTCATTTGTTATTAACATGAAAACGCTATGCAAGCTTTATCTAGCCACAAAACATTTTCCAGCAGTCGTATACCGGTGATATCTATACTGCTGGATGAATATAAACTACAAAATATCAAAGCATGGCTCTTGATTTTGAGGGGACAGATCTAATGGTTTCTTTAAATATTACCATAGATAGTAACTTATAAAAACCTGTATCTGGTGCTTAAAAATGTTAGTTTAAAACTAGAAGTATTATATCACACTTGGAGGAATAAACATTTACATTAAGGGATATACAATTCAGTTTCACAGGCAATAGTGTACAAATACTAGTAAAATCTTTTATATGTTGCAATAAGGAATCTAAATAAAAACTAATTGTAGCTAGGTCTTAGAAGTTTTTTTAGGTGTATCTAGGTTTTATGCGAATAAAAGTTGTAGACTCTAGTATTTCTAGATGTATCTTGACTTTTCCCGAAAGGCTAGATTTATTGGGTGGATAAAGAGTATAATCTATCTATTTTGCTGTGATACATCTAGGTTTTTTTTAAGACGTGGAGGGGGCATGCTAGCTTTTCAGCAGTGCTCATCAGTTTGATCATGGCGATGTTTCTGCCAGTCAGACATTAGAAAATGTATCGTGTTCGGAGGGATGTTAATAGCTTTTACGATTTGAAAGTGAAAATGTTGACATTTTAACCACAGAGTTTTTACCAATGACTGACGAAACACGTGGAGGAGCCTTGACTTCCCAAAAACGGATGGCGATATCTATCACACCTTAGTTATTTACCAAAGCCTTCACCACATCAACACCAGTGTTTTTTTAATCGTATATTTTGTCCACACCACGATTACAATTCCTAAGGTGTCATTAACAAGGAACCGCTACCTAAAAAATGTCCGAGTGATAAGATTTACTAGGAACTACATTGCGGTGTTGACATAAAGATTTAAATGTGGCATTGACAAAGAACCACTACCTAAAAATGTCCTGCCACACAGGTTTTTTTTAACAATATGTTTTGCAACTTACGCTTCACGGGGACGGTGATTCATAGTACAAAACAAGATTTATCTACCACTGTAGAATCTACTGCTATTTCCGGTCTGGGCAGGATACATCTAGACTTATCTTCTAACTATTCACTTTGACATTAGTTGGCGCTAAGCCTAAGTTCTAGAGTCTACCAAGTAGACTGTGAAATAAGGTACCGGTAACAACTTTGGGCCAGTTTCATAGTCAAATTTAGTACGCCTCAAGTGTGGCGCTACACTAAGTTCATGACGACACCTACCTAAACCAGAATGGAATGGGCCAGTTTCCTATGCGAGAACGGCCCATTCCATTCGAGTTTAGGTAGGTGACGTCATGTACTTAGTGTAGCGCCGCACTTGAGGCGTACTAAATTTGACTATGAAACTGGCCCTTTATTACAATTGTTTGAATGACAAAATTTGTGTAGTAAGAATTACAATACTGAGTTTGGTAATAATCCCGTTCTGAAAGGTCTCATAATCCTGCTATATATATATCAGTGGCGTTTTCCTGATAATGCGAGACAGATGCGCTGCTTATTCCTCTTTTCCCAACCAGTCCACCATCTTGTAATAAGTTATAGATAAAATGGTCTTTATTATTCTGTTTTATGTATCGTTTTTAAGAGTGGTACTCGGGGCATGCTTTAATCTCCCTCCGCTCAACTACGTAAAGGTGGTAACGTGTTGTGTAAGTATGCGGGAAGATACGCCACTGCTGTATGTAGGATGACCGGTAGTTCTTTTATTCTACCAACCAGCCTCGGTGGCGAAGTTGGCTAACGCGCTTGTCATATTAAGCTCGACTGCTGAGGACGGGGAGATCGAGGTTCGATTCTCGGTCGGGTTAACTGAGGGTGGTTTACACTTCCTCCATTTCAACCTTCCGAATTCCTAACTTATTTGAGTAATTAGTACTTAAAGCGTATAACCAGAACGGGTAGTAACATGTGGTGCTAAATAACCATTCTACCAAAACTACTATACAATGCTAGAGTCTGGTACAAAATAACCAATGATACAAAATTAAGGCATATAATAACCTAGATCAACTTATTTTAAGAAACAAGTTTTTATCTAGAGATTTTGCTTAAACCTTTTATTTAAATTATCAGTCATACAAATTGTAGACGATGTCAAAACTCTCAGCTTGAATGTGTGCTAGAAAGATATAGCTGAAAATTTGATTTTCTCCTAAACAATGGTGTGCAGACAGTTAAAAATGTCAGCCTTATATTTGTGTCTAATTGTATTGAAGAAATCAATGTCGCCTGAATGCCAATGTGTAAAAGAAAAAGTAGATATAAAGGCAACATGACATGGTTCTCCAATTTGAACTTACACAGAAAACCCAAGGTTTAGTTTAATGAAATAAACGTTTTGTGTTTGAACATGGTGAATTTTGTATTGGTTTATGCTTCTTAATTCCTATAACCTAGATTTAATTATAGCACTCTCAACATGGTTTATTTATCTAATTTTGAAATCCACAAAAAAAATAAGCTAATAGTCATATTGTAGCATTAGCAGAACAAACGTGTGATAACTCGCATTTTAATATATCAAAAATTTTATTTGTAAAATATTACTTTCAATGAGCGTTCAACCCAAATGTGATATATGGCCAGATTATTTTATTACTTTTAATGAGCGTCCAACCCAAATGTGATATATGGCCAAATTTATTTTATTACTTTTAATGAGCGTTCAACCCAAATGTGATATATGGCTAGATTATTTTATTACTTTTAATGAGCGTTCAACTCAAATGTGATATATGGCCAGATTATTTTATTGATTTTATTACTTTTAATGAGCGTCCAACCCAAATGTGATATATGGTCAGATTATTTTATTAACTATAAGAATATTAAAGTGTACTTTTACCTAACCCACTCCCAGTAGGCCAATTTCAAAATCACTAGCACGAGTGGGGTTTCCAGGGATATCAGGCAAGTAAATATAAACATTTTGTTCAGCAGTTTCTCAATGGGAGTTATACCTCAATCATTTGTGGTTTATGGGTGGGTGAATCTTTAATGCCAAGTTAGAGCTCCAGAGAATGTGTTTATTATTTGCAGTGCACAAGCTAGTTTACTGTTTAATAGAAAATAGTATAAATAATATGTGAAGTGAATATTAACCAGGGCAAATTTCTTTAACTTTGAAGTACTAAGAAACAACTTAAAAACATAAAAAAATCAGAATTTCCTTATTTATATTGAAAATCAGATGAACAAAAACTTATTTAACCAGAAGTAGAATATATTTATTGTAAGAACCAGCCATAACAGTTTCGACGTTTGTTGAGAATAGATTGCTTGCTACAAGTCCCGTCGCGGTGTTTTAGGAATCCAGTAAATAACGAGACACAGCTCCTGAGATCAACATGTTATATTCCATTCATTTGTTTTAAAGATTGTCAGTACAAATCTGCCCATTCAGCGTTTTTCCCTGAGCTGGTATCCACAGTACGGGCAACTTAATAGTTAACGTATTTCTTTACAGTGGTTGTTAAGTACAAATGTAGGATTATGGGTGTAATTATGTTCACTTTTTGTACCTTAAAAATGAAAAACCTGCATTATAATTCCTTAATGTAGGCCATAATTGCAGATATTATGTACTGAAACGCTTGTGAAATAGTTTTGTTGAGGTCAACACTGACAAATGTTTTACTTTATTATGAAGCCTACGAGTAACTTGTCCATTGTTGTCCAAGAATGAAGCATATCATCCCTCACACCCCCCTAAAAAGAAAACCGGTTTAAACCGAATGAATGCGTGAAAACATATTGCAATACATGTGTCCAAATGCAATCATAAAAACCATTACTGTCGTTTTAATGAGAAACTTTCCCCAAAAAAACTGACTCCAGAACTTTTGATAATACTTTTAACAATTATTATTAAATGCTGGAATGAGCAGAGCTTTACATGGTCAAAAAACTGACCCATAATCATTAAAATGTTACAAGTGAAACAAACATATTTCAATTTAATATTTTTTTTAGAAATTGGTTCCACAAGTATTATGAACACACAAAAACACAATCTACAAGAGGTACTCTTTACATTCTAGTTTTATAAGTGTATTGACCTGATCAAAAACATTTCTTCTCAAGACGGATGAAGTTGGTGGGTAGATGACTCACTTTTTGGTTTCTAGCAACAAGTTGCCTCCTCTGTACGAAATTGTAGTTTGTGACCAACGACGACTAATTATTCTGTCCCAAATGCACATCTTTTACTACAGGTGGTGAAACTTCAAAATTGTGGACACATTTTTGTTCTATTAAGTTTTTTCTTTGTACAGTAAGATTGGATAATTTGACACAATACAAAAAGAAAATGTTAGCTATTCTATGTTACATCTTTCACAAAAAAAATAATTTTACAACTTTTTTTGTTCTTATTTCCTCAAAACAGACTAACACATTTATAGTAAATGAATAGAGCTAACGAAATTATATTAAAAAAAAAGAAAGAATAAAATAAAAATTCAATTGTTATTACAAAAAGTTCGTTCATTGCAACTTAAAAAACACACATTACATTCGTCAAATGCGCTTTTTTATATTTAGTCTCTAAAACTTGCACGGTTAATCTTCGTAGCACTCTTATTGGGGGGAAAGAGGTCGTCAAGTGAATTTCAAAGTTATCAAAACACCAATAAAGTTAACATGAGGAAAATATACATATTAATTTAAATATAAAATAAAAATCACCTACAAAAGTTTACCCTCCAAATAGATGATAATAACTACCTTCCCCCCAAAAGCAGCAGACCTGCAGACAAAACTTGGAAGTACAAAGTAACATTAGGATGTGTGCTCACAGCTGAAACCTCAACACCACCAACACACTCACTCACGCTCTGCTCGGACTAACAGCTAAAGGTACAACGGTAGAGGGAACAAGGGGGTAAACCAGTTTTATTAATTTAATTGATGACTGTTGTAGTCCCAGGGTTTGACTGCAGATCTTGATGCGCGCGCGCGTTCACTCACGTGTTGGGTTCTTTGTTTGTTATTTAAGTCTCTGCCACACACGTCTCATTATGCATCGTCTTCATCATCGTCTCCTTCCCCCTCCCCTTCACCATCATCTTCCTCCTCTTCTGAAAGACAACAAGATCAAGTTACCCAAACATTGTGATAATATTAGCGGTCAGTGGGGCTAAGCCCTCGGGTGGCAATGTCGGCACAGCGGGCCATGGGATGCTGGTACAGAGCTAACCGCCATCATCAGCCTCCTAAAGGCGGGAGGTCTAGCTCGGGACTCAGTCGGAGAAGCGGCCATGGCCGATTAACAGGGACATATGTAAGGTTTTCTGCACTCTTCACTCGACAACTTCAAATGCTTCCCTCAGGATTACTGTATAATTGGATTTTTTGAAACTTAATGAAAGACAAAAAATATTAATAGAACTTTTTGTCGTGGCAATTGCTATTATAGTCCATGAAATAATAAACTAAAGAGTATTGTAGTTAGCCAAACTATATACAGCTCACAAAACAATCCATTCTCCACCCATACATGTCAAACATTTAGCCATGTGTTACATGACCCACTCCCTCGTGATCCACACGCCCAAACCAACTGAGACGTTTCTTTCGCATCGCACTCCTTCAGCAAAATTTCAAACATATTTTATGGTTTGGTGGATGGATACACGAGTTACCCTCACTCCTACGCTAGATGGACTATAGCTGCCAGTCAGTTACCTTCACTCCTACGCTATATGGACTATAACTGCCAGTCAGTTACCTTCACTCCTACACTAGATGGACTATAGCTGCCAGTCAGTTACCTTCACTCCTACGCTAGATGGACTATAGCTGCCAGTCATTTACCTTCACTCCTACGCTAGATGGACTATAGCTGCCAGTCAGTTACCTCCACTCCTACGCTAGATGGACTATAGCTGCCAGTCAGTTACCCTCACTCCTACACTAGATGGACTATAGCTGCCAGTCAGTTACCCTCACTCCTACACTAGATGGACTATAACTGCCAGTCAGTTACCTCCACTCCTACGCTAGATGGACTATAACTGCCAGTCAGTTACCTCCACTCCTACGCTAGATGGACTATAACTGCCAGTCAGTTACCTCCACTCCTACGCTAGATGGACTATAACTGCCAGTCAGTTACCTCCACTCCTACGCTAGATGGACTATAACTGCCAGTCAGTTACCTCCACTCCTACGCTAGATGGACTATAACTGCCAGTCAGTTACCTCCACTCCTACGCTAGATGGACTATAACTGCCAGTCAGTTACCTCCACTCCTACGCTAGATGGACTATAACTGCCAGTCAGTTACCTCCACTCCTACGCTAGATGGACTATAACTGCCAGTCAGTTACCTCCACTCCTACGCTAGATGGACTATAACTGCCAGTCAGTTACCTCCACTCCTACGCTAGATGGACTATAACTGCCAGTCAGTTACCTCCACTCCTACGCTAGATGGACTATAACTGCCAGTCAGTTACCTCCACTCCTACGCTAGATGGACTATAACTGCCAGTCAGTTACCTCCACTCCTACGCTAGATGGACTATAACTGCCAGTCAGTTACCTCCACTCCTACGCTAGATGGACTATAACTGCCAGTCAGTTACCTCCACTCCTACGCTAGATGGACTATAACTGCCAGTCAGTTACCTCCACTCCTACGCTAGATGGACTATAACTGCCAGTCAGTTACCTCCACTCCTACGCTAGATGGACTATAACTGCCAGTCAGTTACCTCCACTCCTACGCTAGATGGACTATAACTGCCAGTCAGTTACCTCCACTCCTACGCTAGATGGACTATAACTGCCAGTCAGTTACCTCCACTCCTACGCTAGATGGACTATAACTGCCAGTCAGTTACCTCCACTCCTACGCTAGATGGACTATAACTGCCAGTCAGTTACCTCCACTCCTACGCTAGATGGACTATAACTGCCAGTCAGTTACCTCCACTCCTACGCTAGATGGACTATAACTGCCAGTCAGTTACCTCCACTCCTACGCTAGATGGACTATAACTGCCAGTCAGTTACCTCCACTCCTACGCTAGATGGACTATAACTGCCAGTCAGTTACCTCCACTCCTACGCTAGATGGACTATAACTGCCAGTCAGTTACCTCCACTCCTACGCTAGATGGACTATAACTGCCAGTCAGTTACCCTCACTCCTAAGCTAGATGGACTATAACTGCCAGTCAGTTACCTTCTCCTTCGTCGAGGTCCTCATCACCCTCTGGGAGTTCCTCTTCTTCATCTTCCTCTTCCCCTTCTACATCTTCCTCATCCTCCACATCTTCATCTTCCTCACCGTTCTCTTCCTTCTTTTGCTTCTTCACATCCTCACTTTTGCTCTGAAACACGTCAAATGACAGAAAGGGACTTAGGACCCAAAAAAACCTTTCTTTTTAGGACAAACATTCTTTGCGTGTTAAATAAAACATGAGAAATTCAGAAAAACTTATTTATTAACACCATTAAAACCTCTAACAATTATTTGCCACCTTGAAATGCAAAAAATTTAGGGGGTGGAGGTTTATTTTAATACAGAAACACTTCCTTAGTTATTTTCAGCGTTAAACGCATGCACAACGTAAATTGGCTCTCAAGATGGAACAGAACATAGCGAGGACTCGTAATATTGCCTCCCTTATCTCAATTCAGTTGGTCAGCTAAATATTTAGCACTCGCAACAAACTTTTCGCTAAGAAGGAAAGTTTAGCATCTTTGTCTTTAGTTTTCAGCCGTTTTGAGAGCTAAATAATACACGTCACTCGCTGGTGTGGGGCAGAGAATATTAATAAGTACAGGCCACCCCAAAGTTATCTGCGGCTGTCACTTTTGATACAGTAGCCCTATGGCTTCTTTGGTGCTGACTGACAGCTCACAGCTGACTTCTGACAGTCAACATTTAGATATATACCTAAATTTTGACCGTCAGAAGTGACAGCTGCTAAACACATGTTTTGCAGATCATATGGTTCGGTGTAGGGATACATAAATTGGTCTGGTAACTTTTCAAAGCTGTCAGCCAGCACCAAAGAAGCCATGGGGCTACTGTAGATAGCAATAACAATAACATCAATGTCGGGAGGATACAAAACATTCGCGGACATTAAAACAATTCCAATTAACTTTTTAATTTTTATTTGATAAATGTTTAATAAAATCCCGATGCATTCTTGTATCCGAGCTAAATTCCCAGCCCTGTAATATTGTTTCTGTTTGAAAACCACCCAAGTTCACTCCTGTTAGCAGACTAAACAAAACATTAATATGCAACACTGACAGTTTTTAGTAGAGAGCACGAGCTCAAGCTATGGTCATAAAAACTAATCCCTCAAAAAATATATCTATACGATAAAAAAAAAATCTACCAACACGTATTTATTAATTCAGGCATAGACCAAAAATAACATCAGATATGACCTATTAACATACCAAAGTAAAATGTGACCTCGCTGAACATCGATCAATACACTATCGATATGTTTTACGATTCAACTTCCCATCACTAATTAAACTAACCGTGGGCCGCGCACACACACTTGTATAATTTACAAAACTTCTGGAAAAACTAAATATCAACCTGATGAGTGCAGAAAGAAGAAAACAATGGCCGGAAAACCACTAGAGGGGAACATTGATTTTCCAGGTTCCCAAGCGCGAGGCTAGGTCTTCGACCCCCTCCCCCCTCTTGGGAACGGAGGCTTGCTATTGGTCGAATCTTACTCCCCTCACATTTCGTCTCTTTCTAACATATTTCTTTAGCGCGAACCGCTTTATCGTCATTGTACTTCTTTACAACGATAAACCTACAGGCACGGTGTGGAGGGAGAGAGAGATAGGGGACATCTGCTATATGAAAAACAGCGGCAGCCGGCTTTTACGTGCGTTTCTTTTGAGAATATTCCCAATGTTATGGTAATGCGCGGTGCGTTATACCAGATAGAAATATACCAATCTTACTATATTTATTGTATCACGACCCAGTGGGTGGTTGTTATATCGGCCAACACACGAATCTCACACGTTTGAGGCTTATTTTAAATTATAACCAGGATTCGAACCACCAATCTCCCAGACTAGGAGTGTTTCATAATCATTAATTACTTTACGATTTCACAATGTTAATATCGTTATAAAGCCGTAAAACAAATGTCCGGGGGGCTATTTAAATCAAACTTATTTAAGCACAATATGATGACCACATGGTCTAAGGCGTCACCTTCAAAGACTAGACTGCAGATTACGTCGGGTGTAATGGTTTCCCCCCTCTCTCCACGCAGATGCGGGTACGCTACATTTAAATTCAATCTTCCTAATCGCCAACACATGCGTATAAGCCGACCGGGTAGTAATACGCGGTGCAAACAAAAACCGTAAAGCTCGTCTTGATTAGGATGTTTCGAACATAATTGTGCTGGACATAGTTTCCTAAGCCGCCACTAGATGTCTGATCAGAGAGACCTCTAGCGCCGATTCCTCGAACTGCCAGGGCTCAATCGACTCTCAAATGAATGTGTGGTGGTTTAAGGGTGTTCGACCCCAAGAGTAAATAAACACCTTCCTTGGACTTTGTTACATTTATTTTACCCTATTTGACTACTCCCCTTGTCGGTGCCTTTCAAATTACTTTTATTCGTTTCTTCAATATATTATATTTTAGAGCCAAAATAAGAACTGTTAAAAATGTTTTATAATCTTACTTCTTTTAGCATTTCAGTCAAAAGGTAAAAGTTTGAACCCTGGAATCACCTTAATTCTCAAATTTATATTTATTGGTATAGAAGCAGTATCTTTGAGAATGGTTAACTTACTGTCCTGTTATATCCAATTATAACTATTATAATATATTTTGATCATGCACTTCACTTTATAAATTCAGAAACCACATATGTGTCAGTAATGTGTGGATTAAGGGAAGTTAAGAGCTTGTCTTGACAGTTGCTTAGTTATTGATTCATCAAGTTCCATCAGTTTAGCCACTAGAGCCCCAAAAATGATCAAATAATATTAACCATTAAAAAAACCGTGCAAACAAAACATGTCGTATCAAACATCCAGGGATTAGCCAAGTGTACAATTGTGAAGCTATAGAAAACATGTTCTTTATTGAAATCTAACACTTCATGTGAATCCAACAAAATGGATTTATTTCATATACTTGTTGCAAAACAAAGGTGTGCCAACATTAGGAATAGGTTTGAAACACAAGAGGAGGTAGAGGAAGATTAAAGAGGACCCAGCATTTGATAGAGTGCTGATAGGACCACGTGGGGAAGATCAGGGCAAGAATATAAAGTGTGATAGAAGAGGACCGATATGGATTCAGAAAAAGAACCAGAGATAACATCGGGATGCTGAGAATAATTTCAAGGAACAAGTCTACATTGGTTCCACCGACTGGCAAAATGTGTTCAATAGATTGAAATGGAAGAAACAGATGGGAATACTCAGGGAGATTGGGGGTTGGAGTCCAGGCACGATGGGAGATTGGAGGTTGGAGTCCAGGCAAGATGGGAGATTGGGGGTTGGAGTCCAGGCAAGATGGGAGATTGGGGATTGGAGTCCAGGCAAGATGGGAGGTTGGAGTCCAGACACGATGGGAGATTGGAGTCTCAGGCAAGATGGGAGATTGGGGGTTGGAGTCCAGGCAAGATGGGAGATTGGGGGTTGGAGTCCAGGCAAGATGGGAGATTGGAGTTCTATTGTGTGTACTTAGGATGGTTTAACATAAATGGTATTCCACTCTCCCTCCATTCAAATGCAGCTACACTTTCTATAAATCCAACCTTCCTAATCCCTAACACTTTAGTATAGTAATAGGTACAAAGGTGTATGACCAAAACGGTTAGTAAGTGAAAAAAACAAATTAATTCAAGAAATTCCCTGTAATTGCTGCATAGATAAACAAGCTCACTAATTGGAGGAAAGTATATTCAGAGTATATTATTTCTTCTGATTGCCGATTAAATTTCAAAAGCATATTTGCATTATAATTTCCTAGATAAAAATGTAAAGAAAGTGAACATAAATTGTGCCATACGTCAAACAATTGGAATCATTTAATAGTAAAAAGTTGTTTCTATGCGGCCAAATGCCAATGCAGTTCTCACTTTAGCCAAGGCCTAGTTTTAAATATTTGTACAATAATTAATAAGAATGTACGCTTCGCTCAACTCACATCCAGGGATTCCCTGACAAATCCTCACCACTGTTATCTTACAGAAGGTTGTGAAACACGTCTTCCCACACAAGACGTGCAACAGCTCGGAGGAAAGACTAACCCTGCACTGTATATTCTCGACACTTGTTTAGCACAAGTGCATGTTGTCCCCAAGATACCTTTGGCACGACCAAAGTCCCCAGCCGCCCTCAAACATTCCGTTTTCCAGGTCATCCTGTTTACACATTTGCTTCACTACATTTAAGCTACTTTTGGTTATTGTGCCCAAAGAACTAAAAATAACAATGTGCGCAGGAAAAAATATACTAAAACTGTAGAAGATCAACGTTCAACCCGGTTCTTGAATTAAGATTTACAAAATTAAATGTGTTATATTTTAGGTTTTTATAAATCAGACTAAAATTATTAAGTTTGAGATTTTTGGCATTTAAATTTCTTTCATCTATTAATTGTTTCCCTCTTCTTCAGGCATTCCTGTCAAACACTAGTCCGCAAATTATTCTTTTGCAAAACCTTATGTACCAGTAATAGTTAATTTGCTTTTGTAAACAATTTAGTTTCGGTTCAGTCTTTTTCCGCTTTTCAAATTTCCACTTCCGTTTTAGTTTAACTTGTGCCCATATTTATTTCCCTAATTTTAAACTAATTATTTTTAATCCATTAATTTCCTTTCCTATTTTTATAATTCTAATTCATATAAGGTGGCTACAAAACTTTAACCATGAAATTTCCAGACTTGTCATTATTTGATTAAATTCTCCGACATTGACTTGTCCAGGTTTTCCGTTTGTAGCCGTTTTCTTCTAATCTTTGAAAATTCCCCACCTAGTCAGGTTTTAACCAGTTTTTGGCCCCTCTGAAAGCACCAATAGCCGTGAAAGAATTTGTTGCCATGGAGACAAATACACACAGAAATGACAGTTTTACGCACGGAGCTAGTTCAGAATATTAGGGACCCCGGGAGGTGTATCTTCTCAGAAACAATTTCCTGAGAAATACCAAATTCTCATAAAGAGGCATCGCTTTGGTAGGTTTAACTTCCAGTCAGTATTTTTATAATATCCACTTCACAGATAACGTCTGTTTGTGCCTGTGCCGTAAGCTGGACAATTTTCTTTCAAAGAGTTTAATCGGACACAAGTCTCCGACCTCGTTGAGTGGTATTGTCACATGATTGAGGATACAAACCGTGTAGGCGAGATTTATATTTCTAAGGAACATTCAGGACTTTTAGGAGAGCTTATGAAATCTATAAATACGAGGCTTAAATAAATGGCCGCTACATTGTCTTGTAGCGCAAGTGATGGGGCCAACAAAGCCACGTAAATCAAAACCAGTTTAACGTTCAGTATCATAACATAACCTTAATGGCAATAACATTGGTCCGGGCTATTTAATAAACATAATATTTAGTTTTACATACGTTACTTTGTGTTGGCAACACTGCAGGCTAAATCATAGCAATGTCTGAAGTGTTCAAAATATATTCAAACTTGAAGGTGTATGCAAGAATCGGGCACTAGTTCTACTAAACGACACCATCTCGTCTCTTGGGCGAATCTAACCACTTTATTAAAGTTACTCAACTTTGTAAGGCTGTGTAGAAATTAAATTATTTGTGTATGATAAATAAACCATCAAACCTTTCATCGGCACGTTTAGCTTTTTGGGAAAATAAGTTAGGTTATGTGTGTTGTAAAGTAGGTTTTGTTAGCGAGTGTTTTCATGGAATAATGTATGAGGTTTTATAAAACAAGAGAAGAGCTGGTCTAATCACGACTATTTCTAGAAAATATTATAACGTGTGGTTTGAAGGGGTACCACAAGGTCAATGTCGCCCCTCCATAAAACCACATACAATTACCACCTTAATAACTTTCTAAAATTGATTAGACCTTAATTTAGTGTACAAATTATATTTCATCTAATTTAATGCCATTATGCAAGATTCCAACAAATCAATAACAAGATTTCAAAATAGCACAAAAAATGGCTGTCCTCAACTAATCTCCTCAGGGCATCGTTCAAATATGGAATGATTAAATACAAGAATATTCTTTAAAAAATCCTATTGCTATTTTGAAAAACTAATTTAATTACAAATTTACTATTGATTCTTAACTTTGACTAGCCTCAACACTAATAATAATGAAGAATGAAAGACCGCCACGTTCAAAACATAAGACTCCATAGCCTCACGCACGGGTACGACAAAATTATAAAGCGCGGGACGCCTTTATCTGGTCTTTAAAATATTGCCAACCGATAATAAACTTTAATTTCAAACGAAATTACAATAACAAACATAACTCTACTATCACGATATGCTAACACCGTTGGAAATAATGTGTCTGAAGAAATCAATGTCGCCTCTACATCGGATTGCCCGGCCGGCTTTTCCTCACATGGCAACATATATTGATATATGCATTTTAAGAATAAAACTGCTTAAAATGACATTATACACAATAAAACACAAAACGTTTAAGATTACATTAAATTGCAACACTAATACAATAGATATAAACCTGTGAACTCTAAGGAGCGTCTCCTAGTACAAGCCCACAAGCACTAGTGATAAAAGTAAAATTATGTAGTATCTACTTACTTCTGCCGGCCTTTTCGTTCCTTTAACTTCCGATTTCGCATCACCACCGGCTTTGTCATTTTCTGTCGCTTTGTCCACCGCAACTTCAGAGTTATTTTCCTTAGAACTCATGTTTTCTGTACAGTTTTGATGCGAACTGAACGTAACGCACTTCCAAATGGCTTTGTTCAAAAATGAAGATGGCGCGGGCTTCAAGCTCGATAAACCGGTGATTGGTTGATGACGTAAAGTAGATTATAGACTCAATATCCAAAAAACTATTGAATAAAAAGTAATAACTAACGTTTGAAGCCGCTATAGACACAAAAAAGAACGTTTAACTTATTATTCTACCTAATATCTAAAATCATAATTTGTCTGAACGAGGGGTTTGAGAGTACACTGCTATGAAATTGGCGTCTGGGTTTGAGAGTTAGAAAGTATGGACGATTACAAGTTTTACACACGTGAATTGGCGCCATTTTTCCTCAAATAAAGTTTACTGTAACAAAAGTAAGAACCTTTTTAAAATATTTTTTTCGAAGAGTTAGTGTTTCAAACTATAATCTTAGTTGGTTAGGGATATTTTTATTCGAATGTAATTTTTTTAAGAGCATTGATTGTCTAACAGCGCTTATTTAAAGTAATTAAAGAGTAGGCCTACCTAGTCTTAGTGTTAGTATTGAGTGTCAAATGTGGAAAAAAAAACTGTAACATGTTACCGAAGAGAAATATTTCGCGTATTATTTTAAATGTTAGATTATGTCATATTGAGCTTTCATTGGTTTGAACTTTGAACCGAAAAGGAAATGTTTAAAAAGTTACATTTAATTTATTTTGTCACGCGAGTTTTTAAATTATGTTCGTATTACAATCAGCAGTCAGTCCCATTCTAACAAATTTTTTTTCAATTCGTCTGCAATAATTTTATTTTGTGGTAAATTTAACATTATAAAATGTGCCTGATTGAAGGTTTTTAAAGTTATTTAATGTTATTTAATCGGCTCAAAAACAGCATCTCTTCAAATTTGGGTTAGACAATTTTGTTTATTGATTTCATCTTAAATAGTCAACTGACTCAACTCTAATTATAATATAATTATCATAAATGAACGCCTAGGCAAGCTCGTGGGTAAATTTTATCTAGAATGAATATTAAAAACAATACATTTTATATAATGACCCTTCTTGAGAAAATAGAAAATTATTCTCTAGGTACTTCTAAGCACTTTAACTTGGAGGCATGTTAAAAAAAAAAAAAGTAACGTGCGTAAAACAGCAGAACTAATTTGAACCTGAAAGAGAAATAATAAATAACATAATCAATCATACATCCATTGTTGCGACTCCAAGATACAATGGATGAAACCATGTCAGAAAGTTATTTTATGTTTTTGTACAACCTAGAACCCTCCATAAGTTGTTGTTTTTTGTATATTTTTCATGTCAGAAATATTTACTTAGAAACAAAGTTCCTAGTGAAATTATGCATAAAATATAAGTAATTATGTATTTAATCCAGTAAAAAACAAATTTAAAAGTTACAAAAGCCTATCTCTATTGAATCTGAGGCGAATGTTTACAAGCTGCTTAAACGCTCACTGAATGGGGCTCCTTAACTCAAGGGTTACGCCCTTAAAATGATGTTTAGGCTGATTCAAATGTTGAACGCCATCTTGTGGCCAGGTATTTGGCGCGAGGGGGGAAAATGGGTCTTTATTTCAGGTCTCTGACAGGAGTGATAAGTTAGGGATGGCAAATGGGAGGGGTACCAACATCCACAGAACCTTCCTTTTGTTTTGATTAAACTTTCAGGTCACAGAAAGGGCTGTCTTACTGTGGATTCACGCGTTCGCCGAAAAGCAAGCGCGGAACAGAAACGTGGTCACGTGACGCCAATCACAAGATGTCCGCCTCATCGGCGCGAGCTGTTCAACTCATGCTTACTTCTTCCGCTCTGCTCAAGATGTTCGGCGCAGGAGAACCAATCAAATCTCAAAACCAGCCATCTCACATCAGTGCGCATGCGCTGTAGAGATAGAACGAGCAGACAGCTTCGTTGTCCGTTGTGAGGGGATTTTAAATAACCCGTTAATGTAAAACGTGTATAAATGTATTGGATTGTGCCTCGACACAGCGTTATCATTTGAAAATCTCCAATGGGACAATAATTTAAAATATATTATGTTTGTGCGCTAGAATATAACATGTGTTGGTAATCAGCTGTTTTGAATTAGCGTTGCAATGCACCTTGGGTCAGCGTGAGAGAAGGGGAGAAAACATCCCCCCAATGCTGTGAAGACTGAGGTCATTAGGGCCAAGAGTTGACCGTACAGTAGAGCTAAACGGGGCAGACAGGTGACGGAGGAAGGTCGGTGCAGAATGGAGAATGGGTATGAAATGGGGCTTGTTAGTTATCATTCTTTTAAGGCTGCAAGTTTTTCATCAAATGAAAAAAAACACTTTTATTCTCTTTTCACGTGCCATATTTGTCACACGGTGAAATGACAGTTTGAACGAGTAGCGCGTAGACATTCAGTGAGGCGGGGGAACAGAGCCACAGCCACGGAGGTGAGTGACTCACTCAGTCCACTCAGTCACTCACAAGGAAACGATGGTAGCAGGGAAGTAATATGCACAACAATGTAGCTCGCACGTCATGACGGATTATCGAGACTACTCTACCAATGAATGTAATGTTATCTCTCCACCACCACCTACTAATACAATGTGAGATATAAAAAAAAGGCTTTGTTTGCATTGTTGAAGTATTAAAATTCCTGGTCTTGAGCAGACGCGACTTTAGTGACACATTCAACCGCCAAGCGCTATATTCGATATGTGCGAGTGAGATGTAGATGCTTTGTTGTGACTCAATTGGAATGGACATCTGGGAGGGTATTGGTTCGATTTAAATCATTGGAAAGTTTCCCGGAAAAGATAACGGAACATTTTCCATCTCAATTTGAAGTCAAAACACCCCGTTCTGTATTCAGATGCGCTTTGAAGCTGTGTCCTATTTTACAATGTGACGTGTTCCATTTTACAATGTGACGTGTCTCATTTTACAATGTGACGTGTTCCATTTTACAATGTGACGTGTCTCATTTTACAATGTGACGTGTTCCATTACACAATGTGACGTGCCCCATTTTACAATGTGACGTGCCTCATTTTACAATGTGACGTGCCCCATTTTACAATGTGACGTGCCTCATTTTACAATGTGACGTGTACCATCCTCTGTTGCTTTGTCCCCTGGTTTGTTAACATGGACATTTTATTTATTTACACGATGCCAAACAGTTTCAATGAACTTTGATCAAATTCCGGGGGGAAAAATACATGGATAGAAAAAAATCTTTAAAACATTAATTTAATATATAGACTACACACACAATCCCGCCGTTCCCCTACAGGGTAGACAACAAACTGTGCACACAGCTCAATAAACAACAACTCCGTACTTACTCCACCCTCACTACCTTCCTCCACACTTCCCTGTCCTTGACAGTCACACACAGCTCAATAAACAACAGCTCCGTACTTACTCCACCCTCACTACCTTCCTCCACACTTCCCTGTCCTTCAACATCCACATACAGCTCAATAAACAACAGCTCCGTACTTACTCCATCCTCACTACCTTCCTCCACACTTCCCTGTCCTTGACAGTCACACTTGCTCTTTTATTATTACAACTATTAATGTTTCTCGATATTTCCCATTTGTCTAAAACATCGGTCCTCAAACTTATTTTTAAATTGTACCCCTTGGCCATGACTAAAAGTTGAATACACCCTCAAGATAAAAAAGATTCCAAATAACAGGCTTTAAAAAATACGAGCACTAGGTAAATTATTGATTTATATAATCTAGTGGGGGAGAACATCCGTAATTAGAATATTTAACTGTGAGAAATCTGGTCAGAGAGAATCCCACTTGTATCTCTTATCGAGAGTCGTTACGATCACTTTAAAAAAATATAATTTTACTGTAAAAAGACCGTAGAAAAGTTTTAAACATTTTATCACAGATTCGTTCAAAAATAAAGAAAGATGTAAATGTAAACACAATATTTGTAATTGTAATTCTGGAGCTGATATATTATGAGTCCCAAAGTTTTTCAGTGAGATGGGGAGGGGGGCTTGGCACAACTTGTTGATGTCTGGTTGTCCGGTTGAAACCGTCAAGCCTGTCGCGGTATTTGGAACACCATGCATGAAAAACCACCCTCCCTCACAGAGATATGTTGTCGAGAAAGATATATTATTATTATTAACACCGCGTCTTACTACCCGTTCGGGTTATAAGCACTTACACTAATGTGTAATGGTAGGGTGATTGTGAGATGAAATGGAGGACCTACAGTTTAACGTGGGATCCGAACCACGGTGGAGGCCTGGCATTCCCCACATTCACAAGATGTCTTGTCAGAGGTGAAGGAAGGGTTTGGTAATCAGATAAATCTGTGCCGGGACCGAGGATTGAACCCCGGCCGCCAGCACAGAGGTCTGACACCTTACCCCCTAGACCGCCAGGTCACCAAGATATAATAAAATGCTAATGTAGAGGGTGTCAAGTAAGGGGAGGAACATTCCCAGAACTCGGTCTCCGGCCGAGAGCCAATACGGTGAAGAGAGGGTGGAAATAACCGAATAACGCTGATTGTCAACAATTAGGGTTTTAGTTAAGTTCCCTGTTATTTGGACCATTTTCCCGTGAGAGCTGCCCGCGTACCCCAGTTTAAGAACCGTCGGTGTACAACATTTAGCCACGTCTTACCTGTACCCCTTCCTTTTGATCCACACTCTCTACCTTCATATACTAGGTCCGTCACTCGATCCACACTTGTCCTCTCAAGATGTCCAAACCAACGTGTGTATGACTACTCTGTCACATTGACCCGTTTGATTCCCTTTCAAACTTCGCGTAACATGCGTGGCGGTTTGAATCACTTGACAATGACTATCTTTGTATATCTACAACTAACTGGATATTATCTTAACCTAAAACAATATCCGGTTTGAATGGAACACCCGTTATTTTAAAACTGGAGACTCGTGTTTCCACAATAGAGGGGGTAAATCACAATTATGTTTACATTTTTTTAAATATATAATGTAAATACAAGTCTCCACCGTGGTTCGGATCCCACGTTAAACTGTAGGTCCTCCATTTCATCTCACAATCACCCTACCATTACACATTAGAGTAAGTGCGTATAACCCGAACGGGTAGTAAGACGCGGTGCTAATAATAATAATAATAATAATAATAATAATAATAAATATAGTTTATACATTAACCCACCAGGAATACTAACTTTTCAGACCGACCTTATAATCAATTAATTAAAAGTAAAACCTCTTCCTAGCATGTTTAGTATGAGTGACCTCCAATGAGAGTTGATGGTTGAAAGTGGTCAGGGTTTGGTAAGAGGAGCCCGCTAAGGGTGCTACAAAGGGTGCTACAAAGGGTGGCTGATGGAAACCCACTCTGTTGTCGTTATCACCGGTCTTCGTCCAAGATGGCGAGTGTTCGTGTGTACCCTGGGCCAGTGATAGTTAAAATAACAACGTTGCGCCTCTGAGCTACGTTTGGCTCCAGTGAGCTTCTAGTGCAGGTACTTGGCTCCAGTGAGCTTCTAGTGCAGGTACTTGGCTCCAGTAAGCTTCTAGTGCAAGTACTTGGCTCCAGTGAGCTTCTAATGCAAGTACTTGGCCCCAGTAAGCTTCTAGTGCAAGTACTTGGCTCCAGTGAGCTTCTAGTGCAAGTAATTGGCCCCAGTGAGCTTCTAGTGCAAGTAATTGGTTCCATCAAGCTTCTGATGCAAGTACTTGGCCCCAGTGAGCTTCTAATGCAAGTACTTGGCTCCAGTGAGCATCTAGTGCAAGTACTTGGCTCCAGTGAGCTTCTAGTGCAAGTAATTGACCCCAGTGAGCTTCTAGTGCAAGTAATTGGTTCCATCAAGCTTCTGATGCAAGTACTTGGCTCCAGTGAGCTTCTAGTGCAAGTACTTGGCTCCAGTGAGCTTCAGTGCAAGTACTTGGCTCCAGTGAGCTTCTAGTGTAAGTACTTGGCTCCAGTGAGCTTCTAGAGCAGGTACTTGGCTCCAGTGAGCTTCTAGTCCAAGTACTTGGCTCCAGTAAGCTTCTATTGCAAGTACTTGGCCCCAGTAAGCTTCTAGTGCAAGTACTTGGCTCCAGTAAGCTTCTAGTGTAAGTACTTAGCCCCAGTAAGCTTCTATTGCAAGTACTTGGCCCCAGTAAGCTTCTATTGCAAGTACTTGGCCCCAGTGAGCTTCTATTGCAAGTACTTGGCCCCAGTAAGCTTCTAGTGCAAGTACTTGGCCCCAGTGAGCTTCTAGTGCAAGTACTTGGCCCCAGTGAGCTTCTAGTGCAGGTACTTGGCTCCAGTAAGCTTCTATTGCAAGTACTTGGCCCCAGTAAGCTTCTAGTGCAAGTACTTGGCTCCAGTGAGCTTCTAGTGCAAGTACTTGGCTCCAGTGAGCTTCTAGTGCAGGTACTTGGCTCCAGTAAGCTTCTAGTGCAAGTACTTGGCTCCAGTAAGCTTCTAGTGCAAGTACTTGGCTCCAGTGAGCTTCTAGTGCAAGTACGTGGCCCCAGTAAGCTTCTAGTGCAAGTAATTGGCCCCAGTGAGCTTCTAGTGCAAGTACTTGGCTCCAATGAGCTTCTAGTGCAAGTACTTGGCTCCAGTGAGCTTCAGTGCAAGTACTTGGCTCCAGTGAGCTTCTAGTGTAAGTAATTGGCTCCAGTGAGCTTCTAGAGCAGGTACTTGGCTCCAGTGAGCTTCTAGTCCAGGTACTTGGCTCCAGTGAGCTTCTATTGCAAGTACTTGGCCCCAATAAGCTTCTATTGCAAGTACTTGGCCCCAGTAAGCTTCTATTGCAAGTACTTGGCCCCAGTAAGCTTCTAGTGCAAGTACTTGGCCCCAGTGAGCTTCTATTACAAATACTTGGCCCCAGTAAGCTTCTAGTGCAAGTACTTGGCCCCAGTAAGCTTCTAGTGCAAGTACTTGGCCCCAGTAAGCTTCTAGTGCAAGTACTTGGCTCCAGTGAGCTTCTAGTGCAAGTACTTGGCTCCAGTGAGCTTCTAGTGCAAGTACTTGGCTCCAGTGAGCTTCTAGTGCAAGTACTTGGCTCCAGTGAGCTTCTAGTGCAAGTACTTGGCTCCAGTGAGCTTCTAGTGCAAGTACTTGGCTCCAGTGAGCTTCTAGTGCAAGTACTTGGCTCCAGTGAGCTTCTAGTGCAAGTACTTGGCTCCAGTGAGCTTCTAGTGCAAGTACTTGGCTCCAGTGAGCTTCTAGTGCAAGTACTTGGCTCCAGTGAGCTTCTAGTGCAAGTACTTGGCTCCAGTGAGCTTCTAGTGCAAGTACTTGGCTCCAGTGAGCTTCTAGTGCAAGTACTTGGCTCCAGTGAGCTTCTAGTGCAAGTACTTGGCTCCAGTGAGCTTCTAGTGCAAGTACTTGGCTCCAGTGAGCTTCTAGTGCAAGTACTTGGCTCCAGTGAGCTTCTAGTGCAAGTACTTGGCTCCAGTGAGCTTCTAGTGCAAGTACTTGGCTCCAGTGAGCTTCTAGTGCAAGTACTTGGCTCCAGTGAGCTTCTAGTGCAAGTACTTGGCTCCAGTGAGCTTCTAGTGCAAGTACTTGGCTCCAGTGAGCTTCTAGTGCAAGTACTTGGCTCCAGTGAGCTTCTAGTGCAAGTACTTGGCTCCAGTGAGCTTCTAGTGCAAGTACTTGGCTCCAGTGAGCTTCTAGTGCAAGTACTTGGCTCCAGTGAGCTTCTAGTGCAAGTACTTGGCTCCAGTGAGCTTCTAGTGCAAGTACTTGGCTCCAGTGAGCTTCTAGTGCAAGTACTTGGCTCCAGTGAGCTTCTAGTGCAAGTACTTGGCTCCAGTGAGCTTCTAGTGCAAGTACTTGGCTCCAGTGAGCTTCTAGTGCAAGTACTTGGCTCCAGTGAGCTTCTAGTGCAGGTACTTGGCTCCAGTGAGTTCTAGTGCAAGTACTTGGCTCCAGTGAGCTTCTAGTGCAAGTACTTGGCTCTAGTAAGTTTCTAGTGCAAGTACTTGGCTCCAGTGAGCTTCTATTGCAAGTACTTGGCTCCAGTGAGCTTCTAGTGCATTTACTTGGCTCCAGTGAGATTCTAGTGCAAGTACTTGGCTCCAGTAAGCTTCTAGTGCAAGTACTTGGCTCCAGTGAGCTTCTAATGCAAGTATTTGGCTCCAGTGATCTTCTAGTGCAAGTACTTTGCTCCAGTGAGCTTCTAATGCAAGTACTTGGCTCCAGTGAGCTTCTAGTGCAAGTACTTGGTTCCAGTGAGCTTCTAATGCAAGTACTTGGCTCTAGTAAGTTTCTAGTGCAAGTACTTGGCTCCAGTGAGCTTCTAGTGCAAGTACTTGGCTCCAGTGAGCTTCTAATGCAAGTACTTGGCTCTAGTAAGTTTCTAGTGCAAGTACTTGGCTCCAGTGAGCTTCTAGTGCAAGTGAATGTTACGTTGATCACAACAAAGAGGCAACAATGTGGTACTAAAGATATTTTACAAAATGAAACTAAAGTTACGGTTTAATCTCTGTACGTATAAGAGTGGGCAATATTAATTACTGACGTGATCAATATTGATAGTGGGGTCGTCATTATTATTACTGTACAACTAGCAAACACGTGTCGTGGACGATAAGAGGGGGGAAGGGGGTGTAACCCTCGCCTTCTACTGATCATTGCAACCTTAATGATACAGTCAGTCATCTTCCTTCGATGGTGAACTTGCGTCAGTCGTGCTTTGCCCAAAGTCAACAAATATCGTACATCTTGTAAAGTATGAACCATCGTTCCAAACTTCAACAAAGCCTCAGTCGTAGCTAGACAAAGCCTCAGTGGTAGCTAGACAAAGCCTCAGTGGTATCTAAACAAAGCCTCAGTGGTAGCTATACAAAGCCGGGGCAGAGGGAAAATGTTTATGAAAACCCATGACGTCACGCCAGTTTATCAGACCCACTATCATCAAAACTTATTTTATGATTAATAAAACTCAACGGGACAGTTTGAGAAACACTGATTCTAGGGTACTATGTGGTCACCTGTGGCTAGCTATCTTCTTAGTAACCCTCAAGATTGACACACATGTGTATGCGCCTTCTATCCGAGTCCTCGGTGTGCCTGGTCAAATGAACATGTGCTTGATTTATCTTTAGTTTATCGTAAATACATCTGTCCAAGCTGTATTCCTTGCCAGGCCTTTCGTGAACAGTTGTCCAAATGAGCTACAACATAGTTATCTGTTCTGTGACGTATTTACACTAGACGGGAGGAGATATTTGCGTGGAAAGAGAGGGGGAGAAACACATCATACAAACCTTCCCCTTCTCGTCAGGAAACCAGGATCTGCCACTGACCTGGTTCGACCTAAGGACTTTCAAATCAACTGTCTTCAGCGGTCGACAAGTCTACAGAGTCATAGACTGTATTGCTGGTGACGTAGGTCGGGGTTTGAACCGCGATCAAGTGTACAGAGTTTATTTTCCTCTAAAAGGACTCTCTCTCTCTCTCTCCACGCAAATCCCCGAGCACGGAAAACCCCAAAACGTGCTAAATCTAAGCCACATTAAAAACAAAATGAAGAAAATGATAATGTTAATTCTAGCAGCGCGTCTTACTACCCGTTCGGGTAATACGCTGATGAGTTAGTGATTAGGAAGGCTATATTTAGAGGAAGTGTACCCACATTTGCGTGGAGGGAGAGCTATATTCGAAGTTGATCTCCCCGTCACGGGCAGTCTAGTCTACTGCGAGAGTCGCGCGTCAGACCACGCGGGTTGCGCTGAGTTGTGAGCTGAGACTGAATCTAGTCGCCACACTGTTATCAGTTCACTTGATAGCGTTACACAACACTGGCTCTGCTGAGTGGACTCCTCACACGAGATTGTTGCGACAGAAAGCCCCCCCCCCCCCACACCTTGTGTTAATTACTGTCGTGGAGCACCCAATGCTCGGTCACCCATCAGACATACCGCTCGTTAGAACAGCGCCACCATCGTGTCCGGCGAGGAGAACAAAACACAATATTTAGTAAAATTACATTCATTTACTGAATAAAATGAAGGGAAATTTTGAAAATTCTGAAAAATTTCACGTACTTTATTTGATATAATTCTGTCATATGTCCATAGTTATATTAACACAGGTATCTGTCATCGAGTTTTAAATTCAAATTTAGTTTGATTCTAAATACATTACGTATAAATTATTGTATTTTTTGCATTAAAAAACTATAAGAAATGTCACTGTACAAGCACAAAAAGTTTAAATAGTACAAAGATCGGCAACGTCGTGAGTTTGACTGCATAGAAACAAACAGCAACTGCTCCTACCGATAACAAGTAAAAAAGTAAAAAACAGGAGGCCATTACATTCTCGACACTGAAGATAAACACTTGAAGTTTACAATGCAATGGAATATTCATTGGACACGGGAATCGAACTCGGGACGCCAGAGGGTTGGATGCGCTTAACCAAAGGTCTCGGGTTTGATTCCTGTAATCTTTCAGTGCTTGAGTCACGTGGGAGGAGTAAGTGGCTCTGTGGATCACGCTGTACTGGCGGCGTCTCTCTCCAAAGAGGTTCCGTACGAGTTCTCCCGGAGCGCGCGTATTTCCATTTCCGACACAATGTTACATACGTTCATCCTGGTTTCTGCGATCAGATGCGGGGGGAAGGTCATCACGGTGGAAGCCATGCTTTTGAAAAATGTTTGTATAGGATGATCGGCCGGAAGATTCCTTTGTTCGGTTATTTCGTCAAACTTGTTGTAACGTTCTCTCCAGGCTTCCTCTGTCAATCTGTCAATCTTGTTTCTTTTCTTTGAAGCAGCTGGACCACAGCCTTTCCGTTTGGGGGTTTTATCTTCAAGCACCAGAGAGTCATCAGCTTCCTCATCTTCATCATCTTCATCGCTTACAATCAAACTTGCTTCATAGCTGCCGTCTTCTTCCGCGCTGTTTATTGATCTCAGATTTCCAACAGCACTGACCACTTTTTTGGTTCTGGTTCTGAAAATAAAATGGATATTTTTCAAAATACCAGGCATATTGTTTTGGACAGTTGAGCCTTATTTGTGTGTGGGGACTTTCTAAGGGACTTTGTCCCTCCAAGCTAAAGGGGGATCTGGTGACCCTTAAAACAGGAAATGTTCAATTAATTTCTAGAGGCGTCCAATTTTCAAAGTAGTCCTCTTCTTGAGATTCGTTGAAAATTAGACTCCTTTACAAGCTATTTGGAGTAGCCCTCTCCCGGGCACGGACAATTGTATGCCTCTGGAAATTATTTGGAGTTTTCCGCGAGAACATCTCTCAGATTCAGATTCGAGGATATTAGAGGAAGCCAATAGCCCCTTGACCGCCTACACTGGTTCCACCACCCGTTTTGAACTATTTGGTCACTAGATAGTTCTCTAACTTCACGCTTTTAGCAACAATGTCAACATCTATACATACAGTGAAATATAATTTAGAGATCTCATAGTCATATTACACAGTTAGTGAAACTGTCTGTATTATCACTTACGTTCGTTTCAAAATGGCTTCGTCCAAGAACCTGAGTTTCTTGTCGTTGTATTTTGACTTCGCCGGGACTCCAGCCCTCGACCCTTTCTGTTTCTTCTTGTTTTTTATTTTTCTGTATGAATCTCTTATAGTCCTCCAGCGAGTCTTGCATTCAGGAACTGAAATAATAATAATAATAATATGTGTGTGTGTGTTCCATTAGATAGAATACGTCACTTCCTTCTAAGAACATGATAACTAATGGTAAGACTACGGACAAGACAGCAACAATGCATAGAATACGTCACTTCCTTCTAAGAACATGATACCAATGGTAAGACTTCGGACAAGACAGCAACAATGCATAGAATACGTCACTTCCTTCTAAGAACATGATACCAATGGTAAGACTACGGACAAGACAGCAACAATGCATAGAATACGTCACTTCCTTCTAAGAACATGATAACAATGGTAAGACTACGGACAAGACAGCAACAATGCATAGAATACGTCACTTCCTTCTAAGCACATGATAACAATGGTAAGACTACGGACAAGACAGCAACAATGCATAGAATACGTCACTTCCTTCTAAGAACATGATACCAATGGTAAGACTACGGACAAGATCAGATATCATCTAAACAAACTATTTAGTGAAGAAGGAGGTTTGGCCTCGTGACGTCAGCAGAAATAGGCTAAACCGAGTCTTATATTATATATCAGATGCAGTGATTCATATAAAAAAGTTTGGACTTACCAGCTTTTCCCAAACTGGTGGCGATCTCGATCCAAACATTCTCTTTCATAAAATTGTCCTTGTAGCTCTTGTCGCTGAGCTGGTAAAGGATCGGATGACTCTTCACCAGATCTATCAGTTTCTCGTCCAGCTCAGCGAAATACTTGGCCTCCATTTTACCGCGTCACGCACAGGTCAGACTGGCTGCTAGCGTGACACGGATGCGCGGCAGATGTTGGCAGCGTTGCCAGCTCTACACTGGCTAACAATGCAATACACTCATCATCCATTCATTGATAAAACACACCTTGGTCTGGTCGGTTGGTCAATGTTGTCAAGTCTTACAAGTTGTGACGCGTGCAGTCACGCAGCCACGGACGTGATGTCTCGCTGAACACGCGTGAGTCTCTGTCTCCCCGCTAGATTGCAGGCAAGATAGCTTTTAGTCACGAGAACCTTTATATCGAACAATGGCGAACATTTCCGCGCTACAACTCACGTGGTTTACCATTCTCCCTCCAATGGGAATAGAGTGTACTCTTACAGAGTCAAGTGTCCCGAGTTCGAGTCCCGGTAAGACTGATGAAAGTGTATTATTGTTGAAATTATGGGCTTCCCCCTCTTTACAGAGGTTGTGTTTGTTCATAGACAACGCCAGTTTTTTTTATTATTCAGAGGAGAAAGAATGAACCCATTTTAATTCTAAATTACAAAATGAAACAACTGAATAACGGAACTAATAATTTAGGTCATGTGATGAGCTAAGCTCATGCATGGCTCCAAGAGTTTCAATTTTCTGAATAAATACTTCACTGTTTTTTACGATATTAGTAACGCCCCATTTGAACAGATCATTGAGGGGGGGGGATCCCCTTTCACTCCCCCTCACCCTGCACCCGGCCGGGGGGGAGTGAGAGAAGAAATTTTAAAACATCTGAACATTCTGAACTAATGGTAGTTTCAAAAGCCAAATTTCAGAAAAATAAGTCTCTGAAAATCCACACAGAAGAGAATTTAGTTGTAGCCGGACCCCTTAAGAAGAAACAAAATATTGTTCTCGAGTTCACTGAACAGAACAAAATATTGTTCTCGAGTTCACTGAACAGAACAAAATATTGTTCTCGAGTT
>CABFOW010002295.1:22074-43869 GCA_902141385.1 Timema californicum | reverse complement strand
TTAGAGTAATTAGTAATAATAATAATATATAGCACCGCGTCTTACTACCCGTTCGGGTTATACGCTTTAAGTACTAATTACTCTAATGGATTAGGAATTGGGGAGGTTTAATTAGAGGAAGTGAATCCGCATTTGCGTGGAGGGAGAGTGGAAAACCGTTTAGGAAAAACCACCCCCAGTTCACTCGACCGAGATTTGAACCTCGATCTCCCCGTCCTCAGCGGTCGAGCTCAACACGACAAGCGCGTTAGCCAACTACGCCACCGAGGTGGGTAGTAATTAGTACTTAAAGCGTATAGCCAGAACGGGTAGTAAGACGTGGTGCTAAATATTATATTAATATATAAAAAAAATCTTGTGAAAGCTAAAAAAAACGGGGGTGAATAATCTATCCTTGTAATCAATTGAACAATGTCGGGCCTATAACGTAGTTGTTGTCCTTTCTAGTTGTACTTTATAAAATATCTGTGAGATTGAGGGTAACCACGCAATGAAACCACTCGAGATCCGACAGAAAGTCCCACAATCCTGTCATGCCTGTTACAGCAAAACTACATCCACATTCCATTGTGAAGATCTCTGTTCATTGATTTTACAGCGAGAGTTCAATCGATTACCTCGAGAGGTCGAACGATGTCGTCAACACGGATCGATACAATCGGCTGACGAATGTGGGTCATCCGGGCCTTGCCTCCGTTGTCTGTTGATGTCCTCTCTGTACTGGTGATCACACGTTCTGAGGAGTCACGATATCTCAACGTTGAACGGGTAGTAAAACGCGGTATTTCCCCTCGCCCGAGCGGAGAATGTAGGGAACAACCAATGAAAACGGTTTCTAGTTGGAGCGTGATTCTGTACCTAGAACCAATCACTGCTCCACGAATTGCTCACAAGATGGCAGTCTCGGTTGCTAATAACTGTATTTATATAGATGTTTAAAGTGGGATAGTTTATATTCGAACCCCGAACCGGACATTGTTGACGCCCTATCAGCTAAATGACAGAAAGACTTGCTATATTATATGCCCCCCCTCTGGGAACGCGCTACGTCACTGTTCGAGTTTTCAACGCGTTGACGAGAGTTTGCTAGGACAAGAATATATTATTACTGTTTTTATCAATCCTCATCTCACGGACTAAGCGTCAAGCTCTTGTTTTCCTGAAAGAGGGCCGGACTCGAATACCAGCCGGGTTTTAACACTTTCAAACAAAGCTAATATTATCAAGGTTCAGAAATACAAGGCCAGCAGTGCAAGGGCCGACACAAATAGAGCGACCAGGAAAACAACTTCTATAACTGTTAGATAAGTCTAATCATAGTATAGTTCTGATCCTCAACCTCTTTTTAGCGACCGGAGACCAATCCAAGATTACAGAGGGCGAGGGATGAATGCCATAATGTAGACCTTTCAGTTTTGAATGAGGAAAATTCAGATTTCTTACCACAAAATTGGATGCATTTAATGATTTGTTATGGAACTAGATATGCCCTTTAAGAACATAAAGCGAAGCCTTCAAAATAATAATTGTGTTGTAAGTCAATGGGTTTGTAAAGTAATAAAAAACTTTAAAATCAACATATTTTAAACTGTATCAACCAACCAATCTTCATTGTTGACATTGGAAACGTTTAATGTTTAATTTTTTTTAGTAGTACACCAAAACAAATTACAAATGTGGTGCAATTCTTTATTACATCACATATTTTGAATGTCATGACTCTTATGAGAAACTTGAGTATTAGTCATCCTGTGAAAAGCTATTCTAGTTTTACGATACATCACGGGGTGTCATGGCTGCCAGTTGCCATTTGTAAATCCCGGAACAAGAATAGATGACTCTTGACCTTGAGATATGCGCAGTGTAGCAACTGCGCATAAAGAGGGAAGCGACACTGGCGCGTTATATATGCTTAGCGGAGAGAGAATGAAGCGCTTATTTTCTTTGTGACGTAGCACTTCCGATTCTCTGACCCCCACTTCCCTCCGTTCGAACAAATTAAACGGCGCAAAACTTTTCACCTGGATAAAAACGGACGCGTTCAAATATTTCTTATGAAAACTTCGACTTTGCAATTTACCAGTCGATAATTACATTTGAATGATGAGACAAAACCACGCCCTTCGTTCTAAAAGAATAATACATTCTAGATAGATTCTGCATGAAATGTTATTGTAAATAGGCCTTTAATGTTGGTTAGAGCCATTTATTTATCGTTAGAGCGCCACCCTCGGGTCTAATTTCGTCAGGACTGGCCCAACACTATATAGCTAATAAAATGGCGGGAAAGAACGGCTGTGTGGTATGTATGTACCACAAAAAACTTAACACCTTCAAAATGGCGGGAAAGTAGTCTGTGGTAAGACTGTTTCCTAGTGGGACAGTTCCTGGACCAAGTGACACGTGACCGTTCTTTAGGTTATGGTGAAATAAGACTTTGTAAATATAGCCCGGGATATTAACAACAGAAGAGACCATTTGTCACCTTACTACTCGTTCATGTTGTACACTAACATAGATTAATTAGTTATAGAATAAGAATGAGGAAGGTAAAGTTTTAAATGAAATGCACCCACATTACCCCTGACCAGGACTCAAACCCTGTCACCAGCAGTCCAGTCTAACATGAGAGTGAAGCATTAGACCGCGCAACCATCAATGTGAGTTTCTGAAAACTGTGGTTAAATAGTTGTACCTGTGGTAATATCACAAGTAAACCAGCGGTAATATCACAAGTTAACCAGCGGTAATATCACAAGTGAACCAGCGGTAATATCACAAGTTAACCAGCGGTAATATCACAGGTGAACCAGTGGCAATACGGCAGGTGAACCAGTGGCAATATCACAGGTGAACCAGTGGCAATACGACAGGTGAAGCAGTGGTAATATCACAGGTGAACCAGTGGCAATACAACAGGTGAACCAGTGGTAATATCACAGGTGAACCAGTGGTAATATCACAGGTGAACCAGCGGTAATATCACAGGTGAACCAGTGGCAATACAACAGGTGAACCAGTGGTAATATCACAGGTGAACCAGTGGCAATACAACAGGTGAACCAGTGGTAATATCACAGGTGAACCAGTGGCAATACGACAGGTGAACCAGTGGCAATACGACAGGTGAACCAGTGGTAATATCACAGGTGAACCAGTGGCAATACGACAGGTGAAGCAGTGGTAATATCATCACAAGCAAATCACTTAGTGAATATCTGTTTAATTGATAAGTTTAAACTCAATCATAATTGTTACCGCAAGGGACGTGAATTAGTTACGTTCCTCTCCACTCACCGCCAAAAACATATGTTGGCATTAAAAAATGAAATAAGTATATTTAAACTTAGTTTGTCTCTGAACTCATTGATTCTAGTGAACAATATTAACACTGATTCTAGTGAACAATATTAACACTGATTCTTGTGAACAATATTAACATTGATTCTAGTGAACAATATTAACACTGATTCTAGTGAACAATATTAACACTGATTCTAGTGAACAATATTAACATTGATTCCAGTGAACAATATTAACATTTGTTCAACAAATATAGCAATGAAATCAGGCCTTACATTTTGTAAGAATGAAAATATTTAATACAAATTGGATTACACATTACAAAACATCTGGAAAACATTACATCTGAGTTATTAAAGAGGTAGTATATCTAAACAAATTACTTGGAGCCCTATTTGACCAGCCTAGAAACAAAAGTGACGTTTTACATCTGAATGAGTCCAGCAGGAAAGAAGTCTCTCTGTTAGATATTGTATTGTTACATCAAGGTCTAACTCCACACCGTGAAACAACTCAAAACTAAACACAAGTTGTGAATTACAACCAAAAAACAAAAATATGATTCTGGCGTCTGTAATGAGGTAACCTTTTGTCCTACATTTAAAATCTCAATTCAAATTGTAAATTGACCAGTTTTCACTTTAGACTGCCGATCGTGTAAAGTCCTGCAAGACTCAAATAATCAACTAAGCATTAATGAAACCATGTGACGACTCACAATTATTATGCTGCATTTTTCTCGGATATTGAGGCCGTGAATCAAATTTATAAAGCCTACTATACTTTTTAATTTTTTATCAAAGTTTGTCTATTTTCTAATTTATAAAATTAAAACGGTTTCAAACCAAATTAATATTTGAAAGATTATATTCACATTTGGTGCCCGTATTTATATATATTTTAATCCCAGTACAAGCACAACAACCAGACTTATGATCACTAGCTCTCAGTAGGGGTGTGCAAACATTCAAGAAAAGATCAACTCTCCTTTGCTTCGACTTTGCATCTTCAAAACACGACCAAGGAAGAAGAAAGCGTCAATGTATTATTGAAAGACACGAAGAATGACATATTTCAACATTTAATCATATTTATGTCAGCATAAATTAATACAATATACTTTGTTTATTTCTCCAATCCTTTCTTATTCACTTGCTTGACCATTTAAACATCACAAGTATTGTTATAATTTTGTTGCTACACATTTAAAAAGTGAGGATTGTACACCCCTAGTATTATCTGCACACCCCTAGTATCGACCAAACCAAGTGTTACACATCCGTAATTATAAAATCTAACCATCAATTTGGGCAAGGGCGCTACTACAATATACAATGATTGACCGTTGCCTTGACGTGGACCTGTCTCATCTAAACACACATTGTTGTTAATTATTATAAAGCTAACAAAATACAAATATTTTAGTTCCATTCTAAGATAAAGGAAATGTTCTTGTTGATTCGTCTTAAAGCGGCTAAATGTTTTAAAAAAAACACTAATTATTTACACAATGGAAACATAACATGAGATCATTTATCCTACTTTGTACTTTAATATTCGATATAAACATTCATTGAAGTGATAATGTAATTAATTCCTCAAGTTTGTGTTTTAGTAGAATGTGAAACTAAGCAATATGAATGTGAAACTAAGCAATATGAATGTGAAACTAAGCATTATGAATGTGAAACTAAGCAATATGAATGTGAAACTAAGCAATATGTTTGTGTAAACTAAGCAATATGAATGTGAAACTAAGCAATATGAATGTGAAACTAAGCAATATGAATGTGAAACTAAGCAATATGAATGACTCCGTAGCCAACTATTACTAAACTACTTTACGGGAATGTTACAATATCACTGTTCAGTTTATATTCTAGGAATGTCCTAGAATGTCAGGTTGGTAGTTGAACAATGTCCTCCTAGAAACAAAGAGTCCATTCTCCACGGAGGGAGTGGGTTGGTATCCGACAGCTGGCAGAACTAGTAATAAAAAGAGTTCTTATAGATCATATACTTTGCGAATGAATACATTAGAGGATTTAAAAAAAATAATTTGAAGATGTTTAATGTGCACTTTCTAAACCAAGTGATTATATCAGCACACAAATTATAGACTACAGTAACTTAAATCTAGAACAAACACAACATCCAGCCCCCCACTCGTTAATTCATCACTGTGAAAGGGAACAGCCACATATCCCCGATGATACTTTTTTTTCCGGCCATGGCAAGAATCAAACCTGGGACCAACAGTTCAGTGGAAAGATATACTTCTGACCGAGCTAAGGTGTCGAACTACATGAAAGTAGATCTCCGACTGTTAACACCCCTCCTGTTGTAGATATGTAACTATGCTAATGAAGCATAAAACTATTATAAGGTACATTTAATGGCTACTATGAAAGTTACACAGGTACAGTTTGAAAACATTTCACCATCTCGTACTGGCAGTGCATTATGGAAATGTTGCTCATTAGATTAGCCACGATAAAATATATCGATACTGTGACATTGTGTCAAGAAATGTAGGCTGGTATTTTAAAATGAGCACACAAGATCAATATTTGTATGCAGCAACTTACAAACTCACATAAAACAAAGTACACATACAAATGTCTCGAGAACGCACACTGACATGAACGTGTCCCGCCAAGAGGGTGTGCGCTGCTAGAAGTTTAGGTTGGAGTGCTCTTCGTGCGAATCCAAGAAACAGCTTCTTATTTCTCTATCAACATTTACATTATTTTATTAAGAAGTGACAAATCAAGAATAACTTATGTAAGTTACACGCAGTTTTCAATATTATTTTATATGTCCCCAATAATTAACTAACACACACTGAAATACCTCCGACGTCATACCAAGAATATTCCATCCTTATTATGTCTTTGAATATACACGCCAGGCCTCCGCCCTCTCCTTTCCCCCACCGTGTCTTACCACCCGTCCAGGTTATTCGTCATGTAGCCTACATGTAATCTTTCATTTATATGAGGTACTTAACGTACACTTTCTAAACCGACTGATTGTATCAGCACATTACTTATATACTAACTCTTAAATCTAGTACAGACACAACACCCAGACCCCCGGCCGTTAACATGTCACTTTGAAAGGGTAAAACCCATATTTTACAAATAATTGTTTCGACCATGCCAGGAATTCAACTCGGGGGCCCTGAGCTAAGAGTTTGGAACACACATATGTACAAGTAGCCCCACGGATTCTTTGGTGCTGACTGACAGCTTTGGAAAGTTACCAGACCAAATTATGTATCCCTACGCCGAACCAATTGATCTGCAAAAACATGTGTTTAGCAGCTGTCACTTCTGACGGTCAAAATGTAGGTATATACCTAAATGTTGAGTGTCAGAAGTCAGCTGTGAGCTGTCAGTCAGCACCAAAGAAGCCGTGGGGCTACTGAACTAATTACGCTAATGTATTAGGAATGATGGTTGTTTGTGGGGAGGGAGGGTGGGAAATTAGTTATGGAAAACCCCCCTTAGTACACCCGATTGGGATTTGAATCACAATCTCCCCGTCGTCAGAAGTATAGTCCATTACGAGTGTGACACCTAAAACAAGCGGCCACCGAAGAAGGTTCCACTAAGTTGTTTGGCTGAAGTGTTTCAGGTAATGTTATACATTATTGTGATCTAGTCGAGTTCATTCACGGCTTTTTAAAACTAAAATATAGGCCCAAATCGTCTTAAGCTTTATATGTTGATTAATAATTAGAATGCATTTTTCAAATTGTGAAATAAGACAGAAAACATCCCCACAAAGTGTACTATACCCTCAGTTGACAAGTACTAAGGGAAGAATCTCCATCTAAAAGTCCCCCCGAGCATCAGTGCTGGACTCTGATTGGCTGCCGTTGTCCGAAGAGGCGCTGCTGGAACGGCCTGAAGTGTCGGAAACCGTCTTTTTTACCTTGGGTTTGTACTCGGTGATAAGAACAGTCACATTGTTTACCGCGATGGCGTGCGTCTCGGCGTTACTCCGGTCGACGTTCTTCAACCTGGGCGGACGCCACTTCTTGTTCACAGACTTACCCTCCGTGCTCTGACGCTTCTTCTCTGTCCTAACTTTTCCGCTGGATTCCTTAGAGGACACATCCTTGGCTATTATATCCTTCTTAATGGTTTTCAAGGGCGCGGGAAATATTTGAGCCACTTGGGCGACAAGCTGTGGGTTTAGACGAGGTTTTCTTGTCGAGGTTCCTTTTCTGACGTCACACATTAAGCATTTAAATGCTTCTGCTTTGTTACGGTATGTACACACACTACAATCCCAGAAAATATCTTCAATTAATTTTGATTGGCGCTTTACATTTTGTTGACTCGTTGGCTTCATTTCCATTTTTTACTTCCTGAAATTTTGAAAAGTGTTTGTGACAATCTTATGATAACGAATAGACACCAAAGGGAGGATCTTATTTTGTTATGTGTCAAATGGCTCCTACTCTTGTAAGTGTTCAATACTTTGAAAGCATCGATACTATACAAAGGTTAAATGTTCCATTACGTCAGTGAATTCAAACAATTTATATGTCCATGCATTTATAATACAAGTAAAGCTGTGAGTTGGATTGTATCTACATTTTCAAAACGTAAATAACCATGTAAACAACTAATAATAGTTTATAAGTGAGGCCATTTTGTCTGTATCAGTAATTGGTACCAACAGCATTCTCTCTGGTAGCAACATTACCTTTTAATTTGATGAGGCACATTATACGTGGGATATAATCAGTAACAGGTGACATGCCGTGGAAATATTATTTTAATAACATGAAGCAACGATCTTTAAAAAAAATCTATACTACACTTCATGCACAACGCATAAAAATTTAGTTGAATCAATTTTATACATTTTACACTGTTCCATATTCATTATGTATCAACTATAAACGCTATTATTGAAAAAAAAAAGTATTTCAACCTCTTGTGCACTTTGTGCTATACATTATTTGTTATTACTTATTAGTTATGAGTTATGCATGAATATAAACCAGCCTAAAGTAAAGAAATGCCACAAGTAATATATAGCTTGAAATATTTCTCATACGAGTACAAAAGACTGTCTGTCAACAGCTTCCATCCAATAGGTAAGTGTCATAGAAAGTCGATATATTGGCACGAAGGCGATATATTGAGGTGAGGAATCTCTGAGCTATACAAAAAAATGAGGCTTAATAGTAATAACTTACCTACAAAACACAAATTATAAGATTTTGAGAATATTATAAATACAAATAAGGAAAAAATAAGTTATTTTCTTTTCCTTTATGGCTCCTGTTGAAGTCGTGCCACAAGAACCATAGTATAGTAGTCCACTGCCTTCGTCTTTCCTCATCAGTCATCATTAATTCCATATAATTTAAAATCAGTCCTCAAATTCTTCTTTCTTTCTTTCTCCTTTTCATTTTGTTTCCTATACTACCAGTAGGTCCAGCATCATCCTTCCCATTAATTCCATCAACTCCTCCACTTTCTCTACTAATGTCTTTATGTTTAACATACCAAACGGCGATTCATTTTCTTTGCCAGGTCAGTGTCCTCTAAATCCATCCTTTCCGAGGATTTTTTGTTTGAAGTCAAAGACTGTGCATCGTGAAATACAGACAGACACCAGTAAACAAAAAATGTATAAATAGGTTCTTAACACTAATTTCAACACTTTACATACAATATAGTTTATAATTTAAGAATGAGTGTATCAGTAAGTTTTCCGTTTGTAAGAAAAATCTAATTCTTGGTTTTGTCTTCATGATTTTTTAAATAAACAGTTCGTTAAAGTCTGGTATTTCACAAATCATTTACTGTTATACAGCCAACATGGCAAAGCATTTAATATGTCCTCACTCATGGTGTTTTTTAACCAAATAAAAAACACACAAATCAAGATAAAGAGTTACTTTCTTAACACCCACATGTCCACGGCTTTTTATCAAAACGATGCGAAAATTCTCCTCTTTCTTTGTACTTTTTTTGTACCTGACTTAATTTAAAATTGGGTACTGGCCTTGCATTGTTATTAATTTTAAATTTTTATTCCATTGATAAAGAACCAAAATTCAGTTTTTTAATATCGGGAACTTTAATTTTCAATCAAGTAATCGAAAACTCTAGCGAAATCCAGTAGCGTCACACTTTCTACTATACAAATAAACGGCTGACTGCAATGTGTGTGTGTGTGTGTGTGTGTATCACAACCTATTACTTAAAATAAGCTCAAATAAACGTGCTAGGTGAGAGATGAGATAAGGACATTGATGTCAGGTTATCATGGAAACCACCCTACGATGCATACAGAGCTTGGGGTGATTAGACAGCTTGCCACAGAGCTTTTGTTAACATAGGTGCGCTTTTTTCAAGCGATGGTGTGATTATGATTTACAATTTCCTCAATAAAATGGAAAAATAAGGTAACAATATTTTATTTATTTATTTTGCTTCATTTGAAAGAACTACAACAGTTATAGGCTAGGAAGTGAACTTGCAATTATAGTTGTTCGCTGAATTAATAAAGAACTACATTTACATCTTAACTAAAAATATATATAATAAAGCATAAAAAGGCCGTTTGGTGTGGTTTTCGAAAGAAACTTATTAATTTGTTTTTGAAGACAGCCGTTGTGCTATATCATTTTCACTGTTGCTTATTAAATTGTTTGCACAAGGTATTCGAGACAAAGTCGAGTTGTACATGTAATTAGTACATTTTCCATCATAAAAGCATGTAGTACTAATGTTTCTGGTCAGTTTCAACGGCGGTAAGAATTTAATATGTTCCAGTAGGTCATCACAGTATATTAATTGTCCATTTATAAGTTTGTGAATAAAGTTCATATCAAAATATATTCGCCAGGTTTCTAGATCTAACAAAGGAATAGAATTTGGTCTATTATAGGAAAACGATTTAATAAACTTGAATTGTACTTTTTTAAACAACTGGAAGTACTTTTTATAGTGTGGAGACCAAATAATAGAACCAAATTCTAAGTTGCTTCGTATTAGAGAATAATAGAGGAAATGTTTTGCTCTAGTATTAGTAAAGTCTTTTATGTTTCTTTTAACAAACCCTAACAATTTAAATGATTTTGTAACAGTCATATTTATAAGTGTAGAGAAAGTCAGTTTAAAGTCTAGAGTAATACCTAAATTTTTAATAGTAGTTACTGGAGTAAATAGTGGTCAGATAAGATATAGTCAAATACAATAGTACTGTTTTTATTTGAAAAAGTTATTTTTACACACTTGTTCAGGCTAAGGGCAAAATCATTAACTTTGCATCATTCTGTAATGTTGTCCAAGTCAGATTGTAAAAAGTTGCATTCACTTAGTGAATCAATTGAACGGTATATTTTTAAGTCATCAGCGTAGAGAATACATTTTGAACTAAGAACATATATACAAGGTCGTTTATAAAAATAATAAAGATCAATGGTCCAAGATTGGACCCCTGTGGGACTCCAGAAGTTACCGGAAGAATGATCTATTGAAAACCACTTACTGTTATAATATATTGTTTTCTCCCATTCAAGTAACTTTTCAACCAGTTTAAGATATTTCCGCATATACCAAATAGTTCAAGTTTCTGATTGAGAGTGTTGTGAATTACTTTATCAAATGCCTTGGAAAACTCTGTGTAGATCGAATCTATTTGTAGGTGTTTGCTAAATGAGCTGTAAATGTAGTCAGTGTACCACAATAAGTTAGTAACAACCGAGCTGCTGCCACTGAAGAATCCATGTTGTTTGGAAGATGTAAAATGTTTGGCGTAAAAAAATAATCTTTGGGTACACTAATGACTTAAATGAGCTACTAACTGTACAAAATAAGGAAATGGGCTCATAGTTTCTTACGTCAGTCTGGTCAACAGTGGCGATTTTCCAATAGTCAGTGAAAACACCAGATATCAGTGAAAGATTAAAAATACTATAGAGGTGGTAAGCAAGAGAGGTTGTACATTTTTTGTAAATGCTTATTTTTTTCATTACGCAATAAAAAGTATGTGAAAATGTGTTTAAATTTCAAAGTATATTTTGTTTCTTCTTTTTCTTTATTTTGCCCCTTAGCCCTCTCTCACGAGCCAACCATGAACACGCTAACTAGTTATACAGCTTGGGTAAACCTTTATCAATAAAATACATAGCTAAATGACTTATCTATTCATCATCAACTGTTACTTGACTGTGGCTGGATCAATTTAGTAAAATGCCTCCATCTTCCTCTATTCTTCCCCTATTTTTCATCCTTTAATTGCTTACATCCTTCTCATCTCCTTTTAATACTTTATGTTATCTACTCTTTCAACCTCTTTCTCAGTCTCTCTTGCGGTCTTTTTCATACATGCTTCATTTCCAACATTTTCTTCAGCATACTCTCTTTTTCCATTCTCATCACATGCCCATACCATCTCAGTTTTGCTTCCTCTACTATCTCATGTATTCCCTATACTCTTACTCTTTCCCGATCCCGGATAACTATTCCTAATCTTGTTTTTCCTCGTGAAAACTAACATGCTCCTCACAATATTCATTCCCAGGGCCTCCACTTTCAAAGATTTTTACATTCATTGTCCATGTTTCTACTGCATATGTGATCTATCTATTATATAAAAAACTATCTGGTATTTGGTTAAATGACGCCAGTCCTTTCTTTTAAGCCAATACCTATGCTCCGTGTTCTAAACATTCACTTCCGTGTGTTTAAAATTCAAGATGGTAAGTATATTCTGATAATTATATTTAATTTTTGTATCCTCTAACATCGACTTCATCATTGTTAATATAATTGGATGGAATAGCTACTTTAATAAATAAATTGATTTCACATTGTTAAAGACATATAATTATTTAATTTGTATTTAAATGTTACACATTAGATCTATTTTTTTAATGTTATGATAATGTTTATTAAAAATAAAATCTTTTAGGTTAACGTCCCTAAGCAGAGACGAACTTTCTGCAAAAAATGTAAGAAGCACAGACCCCACAAGGTGACTCAGTACAAGAAGTCCAAGGAAAGACAGGTGTCGCAGGGCAGACGGCGATATGACAGGAAACAGCAAGGTTTTGGTGGACAGACCAAACCTATTTTCAGGAAGAAGGTTAGGTTCCTTAATCGCATTTTGGTTTGGGATTAACAACACAACCCAGTAAATGAGTTGTAACATTCAATACGACATAACGTTATCTTTATGTGTGAACAAAGGTATTGTTTTCACAAGCACGTGACATTTGTTTATGTTGTATACATGTTGAAATTAAGAATATGCATTTGAACAAATCGTTTTCCAAGGTGTTTGTTTTTTAGTTGTTTACTTTTGATATTAGGCCTATGCACTGTCGTAGAATGGAGCACTTAGGTCTTGTTTTCATTTATTTCTCGGGTAGTTAGAATACTTTAAACTAAATTTCTTATCTTGATTTTGTAGCTCGTATTTAGACCCCACAGCCTAATCACGCCAAAGGAACATACGTCTCACTAGTACCTTAACTCTTTACGTGCTTGTGGGAACATCGTGTTTGTGATAAATAAGACAACATTTGTGTCTATTTGTGCACCCGAGTGAATATTTAAAGAGAGTGACGACCTGTTGTGTATCGTGTTTGCTCGCAGGCCAAGACCACTAAGAAGATAGTGTTGAGGATGGAGTGCACCGAGTGCAAGTATCGTAAACAAATCCCTCTAAAGCGCTGCAAACATTTCGAGCTGGGCGGAGACAAGAAGAGGAAGGTGAGAAACTACACTCGTTTTAAATAGAACACCACTAAAATTATCGTGTTAATCTATGAACAACTATTTTTGCCTTGCTATATCAGTATAGTCGTGCACACACCACACTAACTTTTAAACGCATTTGATTGGCCGACACACTTCCGAGACACTAGCCCTTGTTATCCCGATAGTTCTCTTAACCTCATTTATTGGTATATTGAGCGATTCAATAAAGATCAAGTTTGATTTTAAATTGGTACAAACTCAAATCGGCTTTGAATTATCCAAATATTTCTTTCTAAAATTTGAGTTAAATGTAATTTTTTTACTGTTTATTTAGATAATAACTTAATGGGAATTGGGTAGGTTCGAATTATCCAAGGACTACGTGATAAAATGTTGATGGTTGTTTGTGTAACAGTTTATAATAATGTCAAAATAATAAGTATAGCTCACTGCTTTGTAACGAGAGACCATGCATTATTGTAAAAAAAAAGCTAAAAGATTCGGTAGAAAAAAGAATTCCTCTAAGAAGTTGATCATATAATTTTTTATTTAAAAAAATAACTATAAGATACACAATTTTAGTATTTCCTACGCATTTTTGGAATGTGCTACAGAATTACATATTTAATATCAAACCCATTTTCTTTTATGGAATATTAAAAAAAACCCGCTTCATTTGCAAATTGTATCTACAAAGTTTGCTGACCTTATTTAAAAATTTTACCTCGAGTAAATACATTCTCAAAACCACCCCAAGACATCCCATTCTACCAGAGCACTAAAACCGAGAAAGAGCAAAATAACGGTTTTCAACAACCACAAACAACCGGATATAAATAATTTTTATTTAACTATTTTAAATTTAACTTTGATGAATGTCCTTTTGATTTAAAAAAGAAAGCACCCTAATGAATCGTTGTTCAACCCTTGGAACGCCCAACGTCGCTCAGAACGATGTGCAAAATATTTGCTAAAAATTGCCGGTATCGCTAACAGCCATCCCATGTTTTTGGATTCATAGTTGAGTATTATATATATATTGGACATGGAAACAATTTTCTAACATATGAGTGTTATCTTTGTCCTTGTTTGTAAACATGGCTACCGAGAGCAAAGCTGTGACTCAAGATAGAAATACCTGCAACATTTATTGATAGCGCAAGAGAGAGTAATATAATAATATTTAGCACCGCGTCTTACTACCCGTTCGGGTTATACGCTCTAAGTACTAATTACGCTAATGGATTAGGATAAGGTTGAATTAGAGGAAGTGAACCCGCATTTGCGTGGAGGGAGAGCGGAAAACCATTTAGGAAAAACCACCCCCAGTTCACTCGACCGAGATTTGAACCTCGATCTCCCCGTCCTCAGCGGTCGAGCTCTACACGACGAGCGCGTTAGCCAACTACGCCACCGAGGCGGGTCTCGAGCGAGAGTGATCACTTTGTTAATGATTCTGAATTTGAAACTGAACAGGAATTATATTCTCGGGACAAATATAAATGGCCGGCAGATGGCATTGATAACGCGAGTGTGAATACGATAGGGATGAAATAAATCCTGAAGGTCAGGATAATCNCCCTCATGATTCCAATCCAATTATTTATTTTAGACTTTATTTTACTACAACCCTGCCAAATTGGTAACTGAAACACCTGCTATTCATAAACCAATTTTAGCGCAAAATCTAGTGTTTTTTTGTAAAGTTTGTTATTTACTCAGTTTTTTTATGTTCTTTTCAGTGATTTATTCTATTTCAAACTATCTAAATTTTCAAAGCCTAAAAGTTAATGTTAAATAAAACACTTTTTTTTTAATATCTTGGCTAGTGGTTTTTTATTATATTACAAAATTAAAAAAAAAAGTTTATGTATACGTATATAATCGGATGGGCAAGCATGTTAGCTAGCTAATCAGTTATTAAAATTTAAAACAAAATCCTTTATTTTTCAGCAAAATAGCTTGGCACTGTTAGCATATTTTTTTCTCATTTCTCTTCTTGGCACTCAAAGGGTTAATAAACACAATTTAAAACAAAATTGGTGTCATCGGTAGGAATTATTTTAAACTGTTTACATTTAGTGTACATTTGCCTTCATAGCGTAGTTTGATGTGTCATCTATTTTAGTTTTACATGTTTCGTGGTAATGTAGGATCTAAATTTGGATTAAGTGGCAAATAAAGTTTAGTGAAGTCGTGAGCGGCCTGCACTCTGCTGCTACTGGACAAAGAGGTAACGACCGCCCCCCGACACAACTCCCTTCAACTAGTTCCGATAGAGTGAACATGATAGCTCCGTCACCCTCTGTCCAGTGGCAGCGTCCACAATGTTACCTTGGTTTGTTCCGCCATGCTGAAGCTGATAATCTAGTTCCATGGTGCAATAGGTCAAGGTAAGCCTGTAAATGAGGGCTCTCTCTTGGACGTTCATTAATTGTTCTCTCTCTTTTGTTTCAGGGACAAATGATCCAGTTTTAAACTGACGTTTTGTATATTATCATGTTCACCTTCCAATAAAATTATTATAAATTATTTGTATTTATTTTTTAATTCTGTTGTAACTAATTTAATTTGAATTATTGTTACTTAATAAGTCTCTTCATGGTTCACAATATAAATGAAAGGTTTGATATAGTCGTTAACCCACGAGTTTGCGTTTGTGCAATCCGGATTTTGATCCGCCCTTGGATCAAGTTGCAAATAACCAAAAGCCTTGCGTCAAGTACAAAAACAAAATGTACTAAGCGGGGCAGTTGACGGAATGTCGCCAAGTTGACATTTATACAAAGTAAATGTATGTTATGTCTAAATAATATTAAATAAATTAGGCCTTAAAAACTTAAATTTCAGAAATTTTAATTGTACACTATTGGGAAGTAACCTAAAACACCCTTTTTTAGAATATTTTAAAAATCCTAATAAATACTGACAACTCGTGATATATATCTGAGCCAGCCAACCACTGCTATAGTATGATTCTGGTAAGAAGAACATAAGTTAGTTACCAAAGTTACTAAAACTATTTTAATATATTCATACATGAAGTCGTGTTATCTCCGGCCATCACTTGATACTATCAAATAATGAAATGTTGTCAATGTTGTCCGTGAACAGTTATATTACACCCCATGGCCACTCCACTAGTTAGGATGCACCCGTTGTAGCGCCGGGTACATTTACTCATCACGGGAACACTTACCAAATGTATGGAAAATGGCTGAATACCACACATTAATTAGTATAGTCGTCAAAAATAATAAATTCTAACTTGGTGTGAAAACTTTGAAATGTGTAGGTCAACTCTCCATTTCTTCAACAGAGTAACTTTTCACACCTTCGAACGGAGGAGGACACCGATATAATTGTATAAACATTTGAAATAAATATAACATTTCAACATAAAATAATGATCCTCAAAACACCCACAAGACAAAGACAGAGCGAACACAAAGTTCTGTCTTACTCGGAACAGCGACCTTACAAATGATGCGGCGTGTTTTGGACGCACTCGCGCTTCAGGAGCGGCAGAACGTCGCTGAAAGACAGAGAGGTCAGGGCGACCTCCCACAATCACAGACCTGGACAGAGTTGGGCAACTTGACATCACCGGGGACGAGAGTTGGATCTACGGTTACAACCCGGAGACCACATGACAGTCTTGGCAGTGGAAGACCGAAGAAGGTGAGGGGTGTCGGGAGCGAGACCGAGTGCGTGCTCATCGTTTTAGACAGGATTGTTAGCACAGAGTTCCGTCATGTTCCGAGGGAGGACATTCTGCGGAAATGACCAGACCTTTGGCCCCAACATAACACACCTGCACACAATGATGAAAACGCGTAAGTTTATCGGGCACAACAGTATGATAAGCACTCCTCGCCCCCGGATTTGGTCAAGGGTCACCATTTTGACATGGTGAATCGCAGGTGGTATCGCTGCACGAGGGGACTACTTTGAATCGGGTATATTATTTTTCACTTTACAGAACCAGCCTTGAAACTTTATGATATTCCTTCGTCTAACACGAACAAAGAATTTAGTGTTTTTTTCACAGGTGTCCATCAACCTGCAAAACTGAATTTTAGCAAATTTTTATGGTTCATTAAACATACACAACTTTGACTTGTCAAAACAACATTTTTCTCCCAGTTAATATTCAACACACCATCTTTTGACAGAGTTGATTGATGTTCAAAGTGACGTGTCTTCACGCCCTCTTTCCGCCCACACGTGTTGAGTCGTGGGTATGCACATGTGTGAGAGTTGAGTGTTACATGAATGTACTGCTCCAACTCGATATGTTCTCGCTGGAATATAAGCCTGTTCAATTCATTTCAAATCTTGACCGACTCTAATCCAAATCAATCTCACGCCTAAAAAGGGCGAGTTTTATCCAAATCAAATTTCGTGCTAACTTTATTTTATTGAATCAAATCCCAGTTGAATCTCATGCTTAAAGAATTGGATGAAATATTTTATTTTAAAAATATGTTCAGATCTGAATCTAATAATTTAAGACTTACTATGATAATGTTTCAAATCAAACCCGTGATAATATTTTATGATAAGTTTCTGAATCCAATTGTAAAGTATTTCATTAGAGCTTTATAAACATTTTAAACACATTTGAGGTTAATTTAGAAAAATATATACAGTAGTCTCGTTAATACGAACAAAAGTGGAATAAAAAACAAATTTAATTGTAAAACACAATTTATTGTAATAGTACAAAGTAGCAAGAAGAACCAATGTAGAGATTCACTTTGTCTTTGGTGACAGACTTCTGTGCTGGAGGTCCGGGGTTCAATCCTCGGTCCCAGCACAGATTTATCTGATTACCAAACCCTTCCTTCACCTCTGACAAGACATCTTGTGAATGTGAGGAATGCCAGGCCTCCACCGTGGTTCGGATCCCACGTTAAACTGTAGGGCCTCCATTTCATCTCACAATCACCCTACCATCACACATTAGCGTAAGTGCGTATAACCCGAACGGGTAGTAAGATAATAATAATACTTGGTTTTGCTTTCAAAAATGATGAAAACAACATATTCTAGGGTACTTATCTTCATAAAATCAGTAAGTCTCTTGTAATGAAATGGACCTGTTACTTTCAGCAGTGGTGTAGTTGTAAATTTAGCAGTGCCGGAACGCAAGGCTGTAGCCCCCCAAAATTGGAGGAAAGGGGTTTGCCCCCCAACCACCATAGGTAAAAAGAATTAACAAACATAAATGTCTTCTCTCGGAGCATTTTTTAGTAGTTACTAAGGCAGGCAGAAACTTACTATTGCACTTCCCCAAAAAATCTCATGCTATGAATCAATACTAACACAATATTGATATAAAATCAGTTAACTTAGAATTGCATGGTATAAAAATTTACTAAAGTATATAAATATGTTTCCACGAAAAGCAGTGACGAACTGATGTTCCTGCCCCACTACACCCCTGGATTTCGATTAATCCGACTAGGTCTTGCTCCCAATTAGTTTGGACTAAAGAGATATTAAGATATTAAGCAATTGTTTCCGATCTGATTGTGTTGATTTGTAAAGCGGTATGAATTATAGATTCTAAATTTGAGTTGGGCTTATCGAATACAAGTCTGGGATTTATTTATATTTGACATTTCAAATCGAATCCGAACCTCTCTAATATTAAGATTCTTTATAAGGAAAAGCTCTTTTTGCTTCCTGAGGTAATTTTGAATATGTTTGAAGAAGGTTCAGTGAAGATGGATAGACACTACAGTGGACAAAGAGGTAATAGCAGCCCCTCGTGTTTTTAGTAGTTTTCAAGAGCCAATGACAGATCTTATAATGTTTACCTCCTGTATAAGGTATAATAAATGAGAGTTGAATATTAAATTTCATGGTTTAATACAAACATTTATATCCACACCAATTAAATGCAATCAAAAGTTCTCGTTTAACCCAAGTCTCTTGCTTGTCTGTGGCTGCATTTAGTCGCAATACGTAAATAACAAACAAATCACACATCGTTGTGAACGCAACAAGGCACATCTTGTACGAGATTCATCAGTTGCTGAAGCTGCTGTCAGAGTCGTCTGGTTTCTCGTCCGCTACGGAAACACCGCCCGAAGATGTGTTTGTAGGGGCTGGAGCATCTGGGTCACTGGACAGGGTAAAATATATTTAACAAACGACTTACAGGGGAGGAGAAGGTTAGTGTGGCTTTTAATATACATTAGAGAGTTATCAGGTTATTCTTACTGGTGATACACTGTAGGAGAAAGCTGTGAGGTTATTCTTACTGGTGATACACTGTAGGAGAAAGCTGTGAGGTTATTCTTACTGGCGATACACTGTTAAGAGAAAGCTGTGAGGTTATTCTTACTGGTGATACACTAGGAGAAAGCTGTGAGGTTATTATTACTGGTGATACACTAAGAGAAAGCTGTGAGGTTATTCTTACTGGTGATACACTGTAAGAGAAAGCTGTGAGGTTATTCTTACTGGTGATACACTGTAAGAGAAAGCTGTGAGGTTATTCTGACTGGTGATCAGTATCAAGTTTGACAGATCCTTACTCCAGTATCCCGGGATCCAGCCCCTCTGCGTGCATCTTCTGTTTGACAGCCTGGAGGGGAACACCCACAGCCACCATGCGGAAGAATCGGGAATACCTGGAACAGAAATTAACTGCCTGTGTTTGTTATATCTCACTACCATGGCTTACTACCCCTCCGGGCGGAGTAAGGGCAAGGAAGGAACTATTCAGGAGAAATGTACCAACATAGGGTAGAGGGAAATGTCGAAACATTCTAACAGGATATAAACCTTGACCTTCACATCGCTGGCAGACCAAACAGGAAAAAGAGTGAGCGAGTTGTATACATTTTGTAAAAAAACACCTTTTAAAAATAATCTTAAGATGGAGCCATAACTTTTACAAATGTTGCGCTAGGTTAAGGAACCTTAACGCATTGATTCTATCAATAATATTGTATAATGTTTTCAATGTTGGCCGCTCCTAAAAGTCCCTTTCAATAAAAATTGGACTGTGTAAGCGACTTAGTGTCCGGTTTGTCGTGTTGAGAACCGTCGCTTACTGCGGGTCCTGAGATATCTTAGTTTGTGCTGGTGTTGCGTTGTTAGGCTGAGGTTCTCTGGCACTCGATGGTACATCTGTGACTGGTGCTACCGGTGGCGGCGGGGGGGTGACCTCGGGAGGGTTCTCTGGCGTCGCTACTGGTACGTCCTCCAGTCCAGCGATAGAGTTCAACTGTAACAAATTGTGTTGTGGTCATATCTCGAGAGACAGGGACCAAACCAAAGACCCGTGGTTCTGTGTACGTGTCTCAACTGGCAAGCGATGGAGTCTCGTCCTGAGTGGGACTGGGTTCGATCCCCACGTTCAGGAGGAACAACCAACACAGATTAAGGCTAACAAGCACTAGTTTTGACTCAAGGTTTGCCAACATAGCAATGTTCGTGAGTACGTTTAGTCCACATTAAAAATATAATTCATGAAAATAAGACCAGATACTATATATCTGTGAAGAACCGAGTTGTTTGGTGTAAGTCCTAGTTTCCAGTTAGTGCTTGGACCCATCGGACGACTGTTAGACTCCGCCAAGAGTCGGTAACAAACTGTAAATGGTGGCGAGACTGTAGGGGCCGTGAGAAAATGTCCGTGTTTTCGCAGTTTTTATAGCAACATTTGTTAATACAAAAGAAATAAAAATTACTTCAGTACAAACATAAAGTTTAATTTTCTCTACATGGTGATATTATTAGTAGTTGAATATCTGTCAAGAGCATGGCGGCACAAGATGACAAACTCTTTAAGGACACTATCAACAGATATTCAACAATTGTTGATATCACCATGTGGGGATATGTCTCTACTGGAGCAATGTTTCACTTATTTTGGCCCCCTTGAGACGTCGCTCACATGCACCTTATAAAGACAAGCTGTCACCTTGGCCTCCAGGATGCAGAGCGCAGCGTCCATCTTTTGTAACTGTCCCTCGCATTTCTCCAGACGAGTCTCGACAGAATGTGAGAACGTGTTCAGGAACGAGACAGTCGTCGTCAAGAAGTGGTTGATGAATGCGATCAACCTCTTCTGATGAATGGGTTCGATCTGGGGACATTAAAATGTAGAATGAACAATGTTTGGACAGTGTAGAGCGTCCATTACGGTTAGGTTTAATGCCCCTGACTGTTGGAATCGCACATCCCGCGAGAACATTCACACTTTCTTTTGAGAAACAATTTTAACAAAACATTACCTCGCAGTGTTATTAATTACAAAGGACACAAAAAAAAAACTGTTGGTTGGTTAGCTAATTAATTAATTAAAATATTGTCGGTGACCTGGTGGTCTAGGGGTAAGGTGTCAGACTTCTGTGCTGGCGGCCGGGGTTCAATCCTCGGTCCCGGCACAGATTTATCTGATTACCAAACCCTTCCTCCACCTCTGACAAGACATCTTGTGAATGTGGGAATGCCAGGCCTCCACCGTGGTTCGGATCACACGTTAAACTGTAGGTCCTCCATTTCATCTCACAATCACCCTACCATTACACATTAGCGTAAGTGCGTATAACCCGAACGGGTAGTAAGACGCGGTAATAATAATTAATTAAATATCATAAACATAAAAAGATCTTTAGTTAGGTTATCATTTTGCACAAATATGTTGGACTACACTTTTAATAAACACACATGTTTGTGTGTGGACATACGGTATTCACACTCTCGGTGGAGAGTTAGGGGTGCGTGTTGG